>CM034053.1:7048957-7314591 GCA_019804595.1 Bruguiera parviflora
TATATATATATATATATATATATATATATATATATATATATATATATTTTTTATTTATTATTATTATTTTTTTTTTGTGTGACATCATATGTTGTCTGTGCATTATAAGCTGCTCTGAACTTGGTCTTGTTAACGTGTTACGTGAAATCTGCAGATGTTGGGAAAGTCAAAAACTCAATTTATAAAGGAATACAATCACAGGCTCTTCAATTGGTTGGTGGCCTTCTCCCTCGTCATGGTAGTAGTTGGACGGTTTATTATAAAGTTCATCTTGATAGAAATGGGAGCGTGGATACTCTTTATCTTCTTGGAGACATACACAAGAATGTTTTGGTCTGCTGAGTCTCTCTATTACAACCCCATTTGGCATTTTATTGTTGCAACTTGGGAAACACTTGTTTACAGCCCTATCCTTGATGTGGACAGGTAAACCTAATAAAAAAGTATAAGGCCATAGTGGCCTAATATGGTCTTCTGGGTTGCAAGGTCGTTTGTATCTTGGCTTGTTTGCATGCATGAAAGATTGGAATTTGGTGGTTTTGTTTTCTGCACAGCATTCTTTCCTAGATGGCAGGCAACCACGAATATGCTCTATTCTTCGAATACATTCATGCTTGCTGTTCTCATCTTGATTGATATAAGAAATTGGCAATAAAATTGAACAGAAGTAACAAGAGTACACAGATAATGTGTGTGCATCGGTTCCTTTATCCTTCCTTTCTCTGTTCGTTCCCTTTTGTTTATTGGTTGGTCTGCCTCTTGTTGAACACAGATGGGCAATCCCAATCGGTTTTATAGCAGCTATTTTAGTTCTTTACTGGCGGTGTAATGGCAGAAGGAAGCACGGCTCAGGTTTTCTGCTACCTCTCTACAACAATCATAAGGGAGGACCTAACAGGCCGAGATCAGACTAAATGTGTAGTGTCCTGTGTCTCAAATATCTGCCAGGCTTTCGTTTTGATCATCCTGGGCAAGCTTCTATTTTTCACTATGCTAAGTCCACCATTCTCTCCCTGATGCCTCTGCAGAAAACATTTGGTCCCAAAATGATGAGCTGGAGAATGAGGGGATGATTAGCCCTGCCTTTTTTGTAAACCGGCATTTCCAGATCATTTATATCTGTTGATTATTCCAAATGTTTATTGTCTCACGGGGTTAGGTTCATTTATTTTCCTGTTATACGGATGTGGGAAATCACTGTTCTCTTAACTCACAGATTGATTAAAAATAGACAGGAAGTAAAGCATTTTTTACTGTATAGCCACCATGATAGGGCCTTCTCTTTTTCGATGGCAGAAAAGAAGAACGGAAGAATAAATGAGACTCGACAAGGAAAGAAGTTTAGGCGAGTTATTGTTTGAACAAGGAAAATGGAGAAAAAATTTAAATTTAGAAGTCAGCAACAATTTAGGTGTTTGTTTGGTAGTGCCCCGAGTTGAGAATTCAGAACTGGAAATACAAGTAAATAAGAAGATAATACATAAATCAAAATTAAATCTTATTTATTTTCTAAACGCTGTGTAAATTGGATTGTTTTAATCCAATATATTTTATATTTCAATCCAAAAAAAAAAAAAAAACCGATTGAGTAAGAAAATGACTTGAAGGGCCTTTTGGGGGGGGGTTGCATGCAGTGCAAATTTTAAGTATTTTTGAAAAATGTATTTTTCTTTGGCTGTACATTGCATCTCGAGTGTGGTGTATTGTACTGTTTTTATTGTATATTGTATATATTTTTGTAAAAAAAAATAAATAAATTTAAAAATAAAATTACTGTTGAATATGTGAGGTCCACATGTTTAGGAGCGCATCCCTCTCGGCCACCGTCGTAGTCGGTAGCTTGCTTTTGTGTTCGTGTGCGATGCCGCTTGCCACTCGCGCTCTTATTTATTCAATCGCCCAACGAATCCTCGGTGGCGGTCCACAGTACCTTTTCTTTTGTTTTTTGTGTTCATTAAGAGCCACATTAACTTTTTAATTATATAATAAAATAAAATTTGCATTTTTTTCTTAAGTTTAAAATTTTTACTCACTAAAATATTTTTAAAAGATAACAATAATATTATTTTTTTTGGGTGAAAATTTAAAAATTTTTAACTAGAAAAAGATAACTGAAATCCGAATCGACCTGTAAACCTAACCAGAACCATGAATACGGTTCGTGCTTTTCTTCGAACCGGAACCCATGGTTCGTCTCGAGAATCGAAAACGGTGGGCCTGAAGTCAAGTTTGGTCCAGAATTTTCTCATCTCCCATTGACTACAAACTACTAATTGGACCGTCTAAAAAACAATATCTTGAAAAAAAATGAAAAATTTGTAAATGGGATATAATCTACGGTGGACCTCTCTCACAAAAAAAGAGTCTCATAAATATATAAAGTTCACGTTGAAAGAGAGACTTAGAGTGGGCAAGATTCACCGTACTTTATTTATTTATTTATTTAATAATCTTATAAATTTCTTATATCTCATCTAGTGATTTAAATTCGAAATATTTGTTTATTTCGAAGAACCACTAAAACATCCCCCTAGAAGCCAGAACCAACCTTATGGACATTAAATGTGAAATGTCGTCAAGATTTTGCATGTTTAAAGCTTTATCATTAGCAGAAAATGGCTCACATCAATCTTATAATATATATATATATATATATATATATATATATATAGAGAGAGAGAGAGAGAGAGAGAGAGAGAGAGAGGGGGAGAGGACCCTTTTGTCATTGTGTTATTATATATAGCTGTCATCCATTAACGAGCCCGAAAACAAAACCTAAGAAGGTTTGGCATACCCATTTCACCAAACAGCTCATTTTGTGGCTGGCCTTTGCTCTAATTTTCTAATTGCTAGCTTCAGAACTTTGCTCGAGATTACCCCGGGCTTTTCAGGTCCTTATGTACTTTATTATTTTTTTTTTAACACCAGAAAATATATTTTATAAGTATAATATGACAGTTATCGTATATACAAATTAAATTTGAAAGTTATTTGTAAATATATTTTTTTAATTTTTTCTGATTGAAAAATGTATTACTTGAGTCTTACTGAATTTAAATTCTTTTTTAAAAAATTTAATTTTATTATGAATAAATTTAAAATTTAATATTGTGGAGTTACATAAATTTTCTTTTATTTGGAAATAGATGATGGTGAAAAAAACTCGGAATTAAACTAATACGAGGGAAAGTACACCACGTCGCCACCACCTTATGGGGTTTATATACTTAATTTTAACATCTGATTTGAGTGAAGTGCTTATTTTTCTTAAGAAATTTGTTCGTAGTGTTACAGATCTGACAATGGAGAACTCATTTGAGGTCATCAGCGAGAAGAGGGAAAGAGATGATGATCAGATCTTATTCCGTCTATAGTGCATGCGTTTTAATTGTTCTCTTTCTCTGCTAAGATTGAATTTTGCAATTTTCGATTTATTTATTTATTTATTTTGTCATGCAAGTTGATCATTCAACAGAGCCAAACTGAAAATTACAAGATAAGAAATTTGATCTCAAAATAAATTTTCTAGATCCATAAGTTCATGAAATTTTTTTTTTTCTTCTTTGGAACGAAGTTCATGAAAAATATAGATCAAATTGATTCCTGTAACTATAAAATTGCTTAAAATGCAACCTAGACCAAACAAATCGTACGGAAATATGTTCCTTTTTTTCACTGATCATCCATGCATGTACAGGAAGATTTCCCTTAAATTCGACAAGAAATATAGTATCATGTTGACGAGAAATATACAGCATCTATGGAAACACTTTTTTTTTTTTTTTTTTTTTGAGGAGAAAAATAGTTGGCTTAAAACGACTACACGAGCTTAAAAGTCGCTTTCCCGCAGGGCCAGTATCTTTTATATATATATATATATATATAAAGAAAAGTTACCGAGAGAATCTGAATTCTATTGCGAAATTCCGTAACCTCTTTTTCTGACGGAAATAAATTTAATTACTTTAATATAGGAAACTCGAATGTTTTTAAAAGGTTTAACTGATTATAATTGATAATTAATTAATAGACGGAGTAGTCACTCAACTTAGAGGGGAGCTTAGTTTCGCTTTAGAATAATCTAATACCTATGGAAACCTTACCCGAAGAGTTCTAATCATTGGATCAATTCTCAAATTTCTATTATTTTTGGAGCATTTTAATTTCATAATTTCACTTTTTTTTTTTTCGAAGGACTGAAAGGGTTTGTTATGGATAATTTGAATATTCTCAAATGCTTGATTAATTATTTTTTATTACAATTGATAGACCGTAGTTACCGGTAAACGTTAAAGGATTTTGTAATTTAGTTTCATAATAATCTCGTGCGTTCAGCGATTTCAAGACTAGTGTATTAATATTTAATCCTCGAATCATTTTGACCTTATTACAGAGTTTTTCTTTCTTCTCGGAAGGAATAATTTAAAGAAATTTAGCAACATTACACAACTACACGTCAACTTTATTATTAGACGTTCTAATTGGAAAATGTCATATCTACAACTGCTTGCTATATATATATATATTTTCTATAATTGTCATATACTGAATTTTATATTTCACATAAATGACTTTCCTTTAACTTTTTAAATTAAATTTTACTTAAACAAATTTTTATCATATATTTAATATTAAGTTAATCTAACTCTATTTTGCTTTAAAAAAAAAAAAAATCCGTATACACGCACATGGCATAAATGGGCTTCATTACGGTTAGGTATAGCACCGACTATCAACCCCGGAAATTTTGTTTTCAACTCCTAAAATTGTTGAATTTATGGAGCAGAACCATCTGTGGAGTCGACCAACCCCTCAAATGAAGGATGGCACCGACTACTGTTTCCCTTCAGGAACGTAACGGGATCGCTCAGGCAAGAATCCCGCTCGGTACTGTGTTGAGGAAAACATGTGGTTCTTAAAGTTTGATGGGACATGTCGTCTGGTGCGACGTTCGAAATGGCTGGTTCGAGGTTTGAATTCCTAATTTACTGTGGCTCCATTAATTTTTTTTTTTATAAACAAAAAATGAAAAGAAAATTCCATCGCGCGGAATGTTTGCATGCTTTATTTGTTTATTCTAGTAAGTGGATAAGCTGTTCGCCGGGTAATATTTCATTGCATGGTTTATGATGCAATCTGATATGAATCGTTCATTTTGAGGATTGAGCTTTTCCGTTGCTTAGCCGATTAAGTATATAAACAGTGCGAGTTTCTTGCTTTGGTTAATGATATTAAAGCCGATTGATCATCATAAAAAATTCCTTGAAAAATACGGTTTATTACGTAGTCTAAATAATTAATTGGGGTGTCATTTTTCATGCACGCGGGTTGTCTTTGAAGATGGCGAGGCTGAGGCAGTGGATTGGGATGAACTAGGGGAAATAATAGCCCCCTCCTGCACTTGTCGATTCGTATCTTGAGGAACACGGACGGCTAGGTAATTAATATTGACCTTACAATTTTTATGTTCTTATTTTAAAAAAAAAAAAAACTTGCAATCAAATTAAGAACAAGCTTATATTTTATAAGCAATATATATATATATATATATATATATTCAATCAGTTTTGCGTAATCGAAGAACTGACTGTAAATAATGACTATCATTTCAAAAGAAAGAGCAAAATGATAATGTTTGTTTTGAGAGATACATGTTGTATTATCATACATTCCATTAAACCCTACCATATTAGGGAAATAGATGTTTGTTTTAATTCATTTGGCTTACAATTGTTGGTTTATTTTACTTTATACTATGCAAATATGCTTCCCAATTACGACACTTTTGTTGATGCTCGTGCATTAAATTCCCTCTTAATTAATTTCTTTTCTTTTTTTAATCTTTTGAACAGACTTAATTAGTTCCGATGTTAATGAATATATGCAGCCGAATAAGCTTAATTTCAGTCCCTCTTTCATGTTTATTATTACGGGATAATTCCTTGTTATCTACCGGTTTTCTGATTCAACATCTACATTCCAATAGGGAAGAGAAGGAGAATAAAAGGGCCAGGGAGGCAGCGGCAGCAGAGGAGGCTGCGTCAGCAGCTGCTCGCAGCGGAAGGACCGAACCAGAGGCGAAGAAGACAAGGGCCAAACGAGCCAGAAAACCAAAAGTTCACCCAAAGAAAGAGAAATACGGGCCTCCGGCGACTAGAGAGACAAAGAGAGACGCCTAGTACTGGTTCGAATAAGAGCAGCTCCATGTTCAAGAGTCATGAGAGGCAAGAGAAAGAAGGGACTTTGGAACAACTCTGGACACCTTTTTACTCATAAAGCTGGACAATGCTTAATAAATTAGACGTCTTTAGCTCCTTCGTTCTCTTCCCGGAATCCGAATGAATAGACCCCCTATGCTTACTGCAGTGTTGCCTTTGTTCTTCCTTTTTCCGTTTGGTTATGACTCACGAAAGCGTCAAAGGGCTCTTTATTTTGAGTGCCTACGTGTTATGAGCGTTTGCATGGATCTATATATTCACGTTAACTTTCATGGATTTAGAGCGCTTTTTATGTATGGATGATTTCCCAGAATGTTTTTTTGGCTCAAGAGGAAAAAAAAAAAAAAGATTTCCCAAAATGTTTTTGTTGAATGACATTTGTGAATCTCTCTCGTCTTAATTTGTGTATGCTCGAGAAAGCACGGCCACATGGATAATATTGTTTTTTATGGGTTACATATTGTCAAAACACATTTATCAAAAACTATTTGTGGGTGAGAGTTTGAGATGGTGAGAGTTTCAATCCAAAAAAATTTTTGCACAATTTAGGAAATTTTGACGACGTGAGTGAGAGAATTGAATGATACTCAAGGACCAAAAATTCTTAGTGGGTCTAGGTCTATTTCCTTACCCAAATCATCCAGGTTAGGCCTGCAAGGATAGATCTAGAGATAAGGAGACCTAGGTTCAAGGTACAAAAAGAACTGAGGCCAAGTCTTGGCGACATAAGTAGAGACTCGCAAACTGAAGTCTGGGTTTAGTCTGTTAGAGATGTTTAGGCCTACTAGATATGATCGAATATCAGACCCTCCATTCTGGGCTTATATCGTTAAAATCTGCACTCGGTGTAAATTTTCCTGTATCCTTGTCATAGTGCCTCTGATGCGGAACCCGTTAAAAAAATAATGGGTCTGCCACTTCCGTCCATGCATACCGTAGGATATGTCTCCATTTTAAAAGCAATATACATTGGCAGAAATTCTCAGTTTGTGGGTTACGTATTCAAAATCTAAATTCATCCCTCTACTCGTTGTGTCTTCAGAGTCTTGTAATTCTTCGGCGAATAGACAAATGCTCCTCTCGGGGGCTTATGTTTCTTGACAAACAGTAGTCCACGTTATCTGCCATCCAATGCTTCCACAAATGTCATCCACTTCAAGCGAATTATCAGGCTCGGGCTGGAATGGAGCGACTGTCTTTTTCGCCAGGTAAATTGACTCGGCTCCCTGTGCGTCGATAATAATAACGGTAACTGGCTTCGACTGCCTTTCAAAGCACGCATCACTCGAACTCAGGAATACTACCACCGAACTGAGTTCAATCAGTCGGGAGTAAAATCTTTATTCATCGTAATCCACGTCGAGACAGAGGAGCTCATCAGAATCCTCACACTTCCGTGTGCTGGAACTTGAAAATGGATTAAGAAGACACGTATGACCCAATTGGCGACCAATGGTGGGCGCGACCACATGACCGTCGGGGACCACATTGATGAGTTTCATTCTACTGCGTCATTAGACGATAACAGCCGGCATGTTCTCATCACAAAAAGCCACTACATCGAGACAAAAAGAGGCCTCATCTAAATATGGCCACATCTGTAAATGAGGGCGGAAAATTATGATGCTTCACGTAGAAAAATTCTGATGATCCAATTGCCACAAAGACCTGATAGTGGTAAGTTCATGACCAATCAAGAGTTTAAAATTCATATTATTATTTAAACAATAATTTACCGTGAAATAACCTTTCTAAGACCCATTTCAGAAACCAGAATAGGAGCGCATCTTCAATTCATTTCCCTTCTTTCTCATTTGTGACCACGCGAGGGAGTCCTGACTCACGAGTGGGTAAGGCCTCCCCAGAACCAACATCAATGTCCTTTTGCACATGCTGCATGGAAGGCATGTTAGCCATGCTTTTCCCACTAGATGTTAGCAGCGGAGAAGGCATTCCACCAATATTACCAGCCCCATTACCATTTGGCAAATTTGTTGCCGGGGGAATCATGGGGCTAGTGGGGAAGACATTATTAAGTCCCGGGCAATGTGGCTGGGGAAAGAACTGATTGGAGTCTGGTTGCATCAGTCCAGCAACAATTCCAGTTGTGTCTACTTGGCTGCCAATCTGGCCGCACATGGGAGTGTTGGACCTTCCTAGAAGCATTGGGTTCCAACCTGTCACTCGTTTAACTTGTTCTTCGGCCATCTTGACCTGGAAAGTTCATATAACACATCTACCTATTACAATGAATGTGATAACTGTATAAGTGCATCATCAGAACACCAGCACATTTCACACATAGTACTGCTTTTATTGCCACCAACAGCAGACAATTATATCAAAAACAGGAACCCCACCCTAGCAGGGTTTGAAATCAAAATTATTTTGACCTTGTATTTTGTAAAAACTCAAGACATTTTGAAAGGATATCAAAGCAAAAGCTTTCCCCAAAATGCAATGCGAGAAAACAAAATGGTTTTTCATGAGCTGACAGACTCATCTTTTGCAAGTAGAACGGTCACATAGCGCAAGCCCAAAAGCAAGTAGCTCAAAAGTTTTGAATACCCTAACCAAGTAGAATTATGTGAACAAAGAATATGACAGGAAGAACTTACCTTTGCTCTTAAGGTTTCAATGTTAGCCCTCAAAATTCTATTATTAACAACAGCCTCATCACACTTCTTATTTATATCTGTGCGGCGTGATAACAGTGAATTCTGTTCATCCCTGAGCTGACCAACCTATTTAAATGTGAATAATTCAATATTTTTAAATAGAAACACATACCAATAAAGTGGTTAAAATGGGGGAACTTGTGCTGTGGAAAAGCACTTGGCAAAACCTGTGTCTCAAGTTCATTAAGCTGTGCCTGTTTTCTTCTTCTGGAGCGTCTAGCAGACTCTCGATTTGACTGCATCCTGAATTATCAAAAGACATTTTCATGGCAATTCACATAAGCTAATTATAGTTTCTATTATTAGGATATATGCTTTCATATGGTCAGAATTGGTCAATCCAGCATTAAACAACCCCATCCCCATCCTCCCTCCCCAAGTTGTTTCAGGCAGAAAAGAAAAATGTTTCACCTCACATCAGTGTAGGCACTACCTCCTATCACAAATAAGAAAGGACCAAGGCTCCGTCATCCCAAAATGATGTTTGATCATTTCCAATTTGCAAGGCTTGGATAGTGATACCATAAATGACTATACTAGAAAAAGAAAAAAAAAAGAAGGTGTACACACAGATAGGAATGGTAAGAAATTGCAGTCACCTTCTTGCACGTTTGGCATCAGCAGGATCTGTATGTTCGTTAGTTCCTGTGTCTCCTTCAAGATCGTCATCATCTGAATCATCTTTCGACGACCCACTGGTTGTTTGCCTAGCTTGAATCTCTTCTTTTTTCTGCAGAGCAGGTGCAGCTGGTGTGTCAGGTTTACCAACATTAGCCTCGCCTTGCACTGATGGAATACCACTTCTCATACCTGTAATAATCCAAGTTTACACATAATACAGCATCTGAAGTTGAAGACATAGATTCCATATATTACAGAGAGGGAATTAGCAAATAAAAAGTTTGCAAAATCAATGTATAATTTAGCACTTAAAAAGTAGATCTTGCACTTTAGAGTTAATAATACGTTAACATTGCCAATCAAGCAAAACTTTCATAACAAGGTGAACTGTAGTTGCAATAAGTAAAGAGGAAGGGGAGAAAAAGAAAAAGAAAGAAAAATGGTGTTACCACTTTGGCTAGATAGATTAACCAGTCATGCCTATCAGGCGTTGAGATATAAGCAAGTCCCCAATAATGAAAGGTTTGTGCATTGAAACTAAAATTAGTCATTTCTAGCCTCTCTAGGCACTAGCTTGCAATAACCGTTCAAAAGAACTGTTATGTATTCGAGTATTACAGTTTCAAGTAGGTGCACAGGCAAGTTGTGCATTTTATCTGTTGGACACCCAAATTCACATAGGTCCTAATTGCTTAGCCCTGCATCAGTTTTTCCAAGAGACATCTACGTGATCTCCATCATTCAGCAATTCATGATTGTCCAGCGATGTTCCTTTTAACCAGTTAATTGTCACACGCTTTCCATAACTTAAAGAAGGTTTCTGACGCCAGACTCTCAGACTTGTCAAAAACTCAAGGCAGCAAGTAATATGTCCAAGTTCTCAAGCAACAGATATTCAATTGAAAGCTACAGTCCTGGAATATGCCCAGTTAAAAAAGGAATTGAGTCGACTACAAGCATGCAAAAAGAATGGGTAATTGGCAATCGAAGATGATAAAAGTAAGCAAAATTTCACCGGCAGAAGCAATTGATCCCAGCGGAAAATTATTGCCCGCCAGACTTTGATCCAGAGTATTTAAGGAAATATCTCCGCCCTTTGCACCCGATTCCTGCATCGATAATCCATAAGATTCCCCCAACGAACACGCATACGGAAAATTAACCACCAAATATCTGTGCAGGTCCATACCCGAGAAAAGGCCACGGCGCGGCAGGCGAGATCGAGTTTGGACTTGAGAACGGCGCGGTGCTCCTCCGTATCAATCAGAGCCGCAGGCAGAGTGTGATCCGATGGCTGAGAATGAGTAGGAGGCGGAGGAGAGAGATGAATTTGAGACTTTTGGATCTCCACCACCTCACCGTCCCCATCCTCCGGCCTAGACGATTGCGATGCCACGTTGTTGTCGCTATTGGCGGAGGAAGCCGGGCCCGCAAAAGCTTCCAAAAGTCTCTGCATCTCCCATTCCGATGTGCTCCGGTTGATCGCCGGGGACGACCAGAGGTCGGAAAAATCCTCGATTGAGAAGACACTGTTCATTGTTCGTTCTTCGTTTACTTTCCTTTCCCTCCCTTCCTTTCTTCATTGATGATTTTTCTGCTGGTTTTCGAGCTCGTGGTTTTTATTGGGGCGGCCGTTTATGTTAGAAGAGACAATACTCACGTGCTTTCTCAAACTCCGTGCCAGTGTTTTTGCCACGCTTAAAGTTAATTTGCCACGCATGCAAAACATAAACTTTATTGCAACGCGTCGCTTTCTGGGTGGTGCGGAAAATTACTTGAAATTCAGTATGCCCCACAGAAAAGTTTCCCTCTTTTTTTTTTTTTTTTCTTTTTTTTTCTCTCGTTTTGAAAGCCTGCAGTATTAATTATTAAGATCAATTATATAATTAATAATATTTATCGCCTTAAAAAAATATATATCTCTCAGTTTTTTATCGAAAAAATTATACGGAGAGTTTCGGTGAAGTTGACCATTGTATTTTTACCTTAAGCAGATTCTTCTCTTTGGTGGCAAATTGAGCAGAAAATAAGTTGGACTACAAACTACTTAATTTCTGTTTACTTAATGACCGTCACTGATCCATAATGGTAAACCGTGGTGGTGGTGGCAACATCGGACTTTCGAAGCTGGGATGTTCTTTTTGGCAAAAGGGATGAAATAGTTATCACCATTAACTTTGGTACAAAATTGACTTCTGAAAAGCGATTGGAATTGGCGGAGCCGTGGACGCAACAATCCTAGGCCGGCCAATAAGTTCAAACGCAAACGACCCACGGTTTTGTATTAAAATTGGCTCTATAGGCGCATGCGGTGCTTCAATTAGTTTCCGTGATTGGGAAATTTAGAGGCACTAATGAACTTGTTGGGGTTGCCGTAAACTCGAATCTCGAAGGAATGAAGATCAGCTAATGAGTAAGAGACAAGGGATGGAGACGGTGGTGGAGAAGCTACTTCTTGATATTTTACTCCCGCTCTTCAGCGATGGTTCACGGGGTTACGCATGTTTTGCGAGCATTACAAAATATGTTCATTATGATTGACGCCAGCATCTATCGTCGTCGAAAATGGGAATAGGCTTTTGATCAGACGAGCAACATGGCACTCAAGTGAGTGCAGATTTTAAGGTTTTTGTGAAAGTCTCCAGTTCCTTCAGCCCCTCATCTGGGGATTTTGCATCACTCAAAACCTTCACCATGGCACTACCAACAATGACGCCATCAGCACCCCATCCGGCTATCTGCAAGAAAAGTAGAAATTAAGCTAGACAGATTCTTGGACACGGCATCCAAAGGGGATCGAGTTATCTAGGTTAGAATATTAACCTGTTTCACATGCTCAGGTTCCGATATACCAAAGCCAACTGCCACAGGCTTATTTGTTGCCTGTCATGGTACAAAAGATTCATTTAGGCATGTGTATTAGAGTTCATTTACTTTATGGCATCCGGCATTTTGGTGTTCTGTATCATTATCAACTATTGTGGAGCAAATCAGATTTATCCTACCCATTGCATCATAGCAGATAGAGGATTTTCTGTTATAATGCAGTGTTAATCCAGATCATTGAGGAACTAAGAAGAAACCTTAAGGAATGCTTGAATGAAAGATCAATTCTCCCAGGAACTTGTCTCTTTACTTCTCACAGCATCCCCCATTTTCATTTCTCAAGGGTTTGGTTACGATGCTTGCACAAATTCTTTGTTAAAGACCACGTAGTTGACCCAACAGCAGTTTTAGGACATGAAATAAATTACAAGGACAGACCTCTTTGATATCCTGGAGAAGGGCTTGAACTTGGTCATTCAGAGATGTACGGGCACCAGTAACTCCAACCGAGCTTACCTATAACATCAGCAAAAATGGATAGGATACAAAACGTGTGGAATTCCATAATTAGTCCATCTTTCTGGTGTTAGAACAACTAGGACAACAGTCTCAACTCTAATAAGACTCTTACAAGATACACAAATCCCTCTGATGCTTCAACAATAGTCTTCATTCTTTCTCTTGGAGTAGTAGGCGTTGTAAGAAGTACCTGAACCAGAGCAAAGTGAGAATGTATGATTAGTAACAAGAACTTACAGTGCTAAGGTCAAAAGACATGGCTGACATCAAAGGGAAACTATTAACAAGATAAATTCTCTTTTATCAGTCATGCCAGGCAGAAGCCTTTTTCAATTGCACATTAACTTCCAACAAAAACCAATTTGCAGTTTGGAATGAATGGGACAAAGCTCTTTCAGTTATCTATCTGAGAAAAAATGATTCATGCTGGCAGCAAGCTATCCCATTTTCTTTGTCATCTTCTCATTTAGTGGAGTGGAGAAACATGCACCCTCAAAGTAGCAACGATGGATACACAAATGGATAATGACTCAGACCAGAGCCAAAGATTGTATTCCAAATGAGACACCCAGGGCACAGTTGCACATGTCATTTACTCTACACCAGCTTATCATTGATTCGCCATACACAATCATAACATTTCATATGCATACACACACATACCAGTATCACCAACTCTTGCCTTGGTCCTCATCCTATTAATTTTTAGTTAGCAATGGCAGATTCATTTACAAACAAAAGCTATGCTACTGAAAACTGGCTTGAGAAGAATCCACAGAGGGTACTGAGGAGAATACATACCAGCTCAATCTTATACTTGACAGCTTCTCTCCTCAATAGTTCAGTCTCCTCCAAAGGAACATCTGGGACCACAAGTCCTACAAACAAATTTGAAGATATATACAATGTAGAATCGAACAAGACTAGCTAGGGATTCACAGTTCACCAAGAATACATGAAAACCCAATCATTAAATTTTGTCAACACAACTAACTTTTTAAAAAGTCAAGGAAAATAATAGCAGGTCCATTACCATGTATGCCAGCGCCTTTTACAGTAGACATGAAATTTTCAATTCCACGCTTCAGAATTGGGTTGTAATATGTGAATAAAGCAATTGGACAGGATAGTTGTGGTACCACCTGTAAAGTCAACAATGGAATCAGTACAGAGCCACTGAAACCAAAATTATATAGGGGAACACAGTTTGTGACAGGATGCCAGATGATCATAATTTGGGCATCTGCTTACTTGTGTGTATATAATATTGGAATGGTGTATTAAAAAAACTCACAATAAGCAAGTAAGAAAATGGGAAAAATAGAAACAAAAGGCTATATTGAATCAGAATTTCAAGCCAATGGTAAACAGAAATAAATTGGATAAAGAAGAAAAGTTAGTGCCAACAGCCAGATAGCCCACTGAGCAGGAAACAACACCCTCAATGGATTAAAATGTCCATACTCTAAACATGCCAAAATCAGAGGTCTTTCATATTAAGCAAATAAGAATTTCATCCAGGGAGCAACAATACTAATATAATGGAACAAAATTTTCACCACCAGAACTAGAGAACTCTTACAAACTCTAACAACAAGGGCAGTGCATTCCAAGTCAGAATAACCTGCTTTGACCATCTTGGCAAATAATAGAAAGATGAATGCAAGTGATGATATGTCCACTACATTCATTATCCTGTATATGCCTTAGTAGTCATCATAGTAGGTCAACAAGGTACTCCACAATAATCTCACCTCCTTCAACATTGATATAATAGCATTGAAATTGGTCCCTCTTGCCAAGGAACGGGTAGCCGCTGCCTGTGACATAAGAGAAACTAGTAAGCAAATAAAAATGAAAAATCATCCAATGCAAGACAACACTAATAACAGACCTGGATGACTGGACCATCAGCCAAAGAATCAGAGTAAGGAACACCCAATTCAATAATGTCAGATCCACAGGAGTCCAGCAGCTTCAATGCTTCTGCTGTGGTCGAAAGATCAGGCTCGCCAGCCGTGATGTAAGGGATGAATGCCACCTAAACACGCACAAATCATTTACCAAATTTAGATATTAAAATTATTTCCAGTTCCTATTTTCCCCTGACACTTCTGGCAAACCTAACCCTAACCCCTCCTTTGACAGTCAATCCAACAATCAGCACATCTGCTGGTAAATCATATACAGGTCTTTCAGATATTAAGTTCAAATGGACCCAGCATCCCAGAAATCATTATATCCTCAAAAATAGGCAACAGGCGTAGAGACATATTCCTTCTTCTAAAGTTGCAAATTAATAGTAGGCCAATTGGGTTCCAGCAATTTTTTTCAACTCTCAATGTATCTTCAACTGAACAGGTCATCCAATCGTATAGGTATTTCATCTTCTCAGTTCACCAATTGATATACATTGAGCTCATCGTTTGTTTCACAACCACAGTTTGTTTCGCACTAAATTGTAAGGATTTTCCTCCTAAGCCGGAACTCAAACAAAAAGGGTTTGGCATAATCCACCTCGGCACACAACCGAGCAAAGAAGAAACCCACTTAAATTACCGTCAACTAGTTGGGGGGGGGGGGACAGACAAAGCAACAAAAAAGAAAGAAAAGCTAAAAGATGCAGCCAGGACACCGAACGCTTACTTTGCCTTGTTTCTTCAGATTGGAGAAGGCCTCAGAGAGACCTAGGCATGGAGGTGAGGTGAGAGAAGCCATTGGTGCAAATCTTCTGGTTGAAATCACGGCAGGCTTTTGAGAGGGAAATCGAATGAGAAAGGGGGTCTCCTTTTTCTTTGGGAGGACGAAGCTAGGTGTTAATCTCAGGGCTACAGCCATACTCAACAACAAGCAATATTCTAACGAGATTGGGAGAAGCTCGATGGGGGCTTGTATCGCAATGTGACTAGGGATAGCTTAGGGGTTGCAGCGACCTTCTTAACCTGCGTTTAAGATAGAAGAAAACCACCCAAAAAAAAGAAAAATGAATTAAAAAAAAAAAACACGACAATAAAATCTAAACAATGCAAAACATTCATGATCTGGGATATGGTCAAAAGCAACAAATATAGAATGCCATTAACTGCAATGCGTAGAGGATAAAGTGACTCCTTCTCGAATAGTGTCTCATTATTTTAATTTATCGCGGGGTCCAAAGGGACAGAGAGTATACCTGAAAGACGGAATGCTCTTGAAATTGATTTATTGCAAGTTTAAGTGAGCTTGGAGGGCTTGAAATGCGAGCTCGAGGATCAAAGATCATGTATAACAAACGAAAGCAGAAGAACCGGCTCAGGATAAACAGAATAACAGAGATTAACTTAAGAATTTGATCAGAATTAAAATTAAACGTTTCGGAAGACATAACGAGTGAGAGAGAGAGAGAGAGAGAGAGAGAGAGAGAGAGAGAGAGAGGGGGGGGACAAATGGCTATGGCCTGTGGGTGGCTGGGCGGGCGTGGTTGTGCCTGTGCCTGATGGCCGCCGTTGGGTTTGGAGAAAGACAACTTACCCAGAAAGCAACCTTGTCAAAATCGTTTAAAATAATTTGAATATAATTTATAATTTAAGTAATAGCAATTTCTGTTACGATCTTCTGAATTTAAAAATTATTAATATTATTCCCCCCAAATTGTCTTTTAATATTATAATGTAAAAATACATTATGTAATAAAAATAGATTATACCCCCCCCAAATCTAATTATTCCTCACAATTTACCACCTTTTCACATCTAATTCACCGAATATAGGTATATTGTTTATATATTTTCTCCTTTTTATATTTTTAATTATTTATTTTTTATTCTTTATACTTGAAAAGTCAATATTTAGACATAAAGTTAGCAAAATAAAAGTCGTAAATAACATAATTTAGCTTAAACTGTCTCGTAATTGCTAATGAATATTTAATTAATTTCATTCTTATTTTATTTATTAAACTCTCCCAACTGTTTGCTTTAAACGCAAGAATTAAATTGCCCAAGCCAAGTGGCGAACGGCGCAGTAAAACCCAAAATAAACGACCTCGTTTTACTCCGGCATGTTCTGCCAGAACGGCGTTCATTAACGCAAACACAGATTGTATTCTGTCGTCCAGTTAAGTAAACATACACTGCATCTACGATGTACCTAGACGAAAGGCCAAGTTCGTCATCTTATTACTAGTTCATGTTTAAATTTAATTTGAGACGATTTATAAAATAGGGTAATTAGAAGAATATCTCAGACTTTTATACTAGATAATTTTCTGTCCTTTACCACCCTAATATTACTTAAATCAAGTATTCCACGGTTAAAATAATGAAAAAATAAAAATAAAAATAGTCGGTGCCTGCTTAGGTCTATCTTTGCGGTTTCACGATGATGAGAAATATTTTATACAATTTTTTAGTTTTAATATTTTTTATTGTCCATATACCGTACGTATATAAGGAAGCAAGATAAAAGATACCGAGTTCAATTATTTATATATATATATATATATATATATATATTATAATTATTTTATTTTATTTTACTTTATAAGATAATACCTATGACAAACTGCTCGGCTCTTTTAATTTTCTGAAATGGGCCAAGTCCACCATCAATCGAGGCCCACATTTGATTGTTTTTAAGGTTGCCGAGGCGGCTCGGGCAGGGGCCAGCCAGCCAGCCAGCCAGGACTAGAGCGAGCCGAACTCGCGACTTGAATCCCGAAGTAAGCCAGCAAAAGAATCAAGAACGGTCGAAAGGGCGCGCCGGCATGGTGTGATAGCTCAAACTCAAAGTGCCAGTCAAACCAAAAAAATTTTAAAAAATAATTAAAATAAAAAGACTCGACACGCGCTGGAGTAGCATAAAAGAAGGATAAGATGAGGCAAGGCGACTACAGTCTACGGCCCTCAATAATTGAGAATAGAAATGAATTTATATAAAAGAATTATCTAAAATTACTCAATAGATGGCAATAAACGTAAATTACCTCAAATGCGAGACCCTTTTATGTAAAGTGAGACATTTCTAAGCGGGATAAAGGCGCAGCTTTTCGAATCCGCTTTGTTCTTGCGTTCTCGGTACACCACTCAGCGGAAAGCAGGGCAAAGCAAAGAAGAGCAGACCCAAAGGCCCAAAAAGCTGCAACTTCGAAAGTCGAAGTACTTTGAAGGAAAAAAGAATTATCTCGACTCACTTCGACTCGGCCAAGTCCAACACATGGCGAATAATCCCTCCGAGGCTCCAGCCGACGATTTTCTCCAGGAAATCCTCGGCCTCCCTAACTTCGGTTCGGCCGAGGCCGGCTTGGTGCCTCCCGGTGCCGGCTTGGCCGCACAAGCCCCAATGATCCTGCAGCTCAGGTCCTGCGACGGCTCCGCAGGCCACATCGCCGCGCTTGGTGGCGCTGAGGGTGCTGCCGGGTTTCACGGCTTTCCTTCAGGCCTGAGCCTGGAGAAGGGAAAGGGAACTTTCTTGAAGCCCGAAGAGGCATCCGGGAGCGGGAAGCGGTTTGGCGATGAGGTGGCTGATGGTAGAGCTACTTCCGTGAAAAATGTAAGTTGGAATGTTTTTCGCACTTCACTATCTGTTTCGTTGTAAAGCAAGTGGAAGAAAAGCAAAGGAAATGCTTTCTTATCTTAAAGAGTACTTTTTAATAATCCTCTGTGTGGTTATTATAAGGTAGGAAAAAAGAAAGTAAAAAAAAAAAAAAAAAAACAGAGGCCGTGCGCCGTAGGGAATTGTGACTCCGGGTATCGAAAATGCCAATTTAAATTCTTTGAACGTCAAATTTCAGCTTCATGGAGATAAGAAAATATCTTATGTCCCTTTCTTTTGTTAAGTTCATGAAGGTTTCTTGTTTGCACTTCGATGTTGTGCATTTCTTGATTCTATTTTCTCGATTTTCTATTTCCTTTGGCCGGAGCCCGGAGTCTATGGCTGAAAAAAAAAAAAAAGAAAAAAAGAAAAAAAAATCACAATTAAATTTTAGGTAGCTGATGGCGAGGGATACAAGCATTTTGAAGAGATTTAAATTAGGCTGGTTAGGGACTTTAGTTCACAAGATTCCAAAATTTGTGTTTGACAAGGTTATCTGTACAAGCTGATGACCAAAAAGAACTAGCAGTCTCTTGTGGGCTATTTCATTTGTTAGGACGGATTGGTGAGGTGCCTATGATATACAAAATGCTGACTGTTTTTTATTATTCTCTCTCAAGTCAAACTGCCTTCCTTTTGGTTGCCATATATCCAGTTGACAAATGTCTTGAGCAACATGGGGGAAGTGGCACCAATGTTTACCTTGGTGGCAATAGCCATTTGGGAACATGAAAACAAATTATCTAGTGTTTCTATTGTTTGATGTCTTAACTGGTTAATGTACAATTTGGAGTAGAAACTATGTATTACTTAGTCAATTGCTTTCTCCAATTGGAGTTCGGTGGTGGCCAGTGTTTATGACTCTTGGGCTTTTCTTTGGAGGACATGACGATTGCCAAACAAGCCAAAGTGTAGCCAAAAAATTGTCATTCATGCAGGACCTTTGCAACAGGAGATTTTAGTACAAGCTGAAACTAGGAACATCAGGTGAATTGCAAGAGAAGACTGAGACTACGACTTAAGTTAGACTTGAGAATTTTTTGTTAGGAATGAATTAGAATAATTACATCTTAGATTGAACTCAATTCATAATAGAATAGAACAATAAAAAAGATTCATGCAGCTGACCCAATTAAATATGAAACTAATGGGCTGTCATTATTGTTGAGTAATTTGTGGTGTTCACGAAAAAAAAAGAGGTTTTTTTTTTTTTTTTTTTTAATTCTGTTGATAATGTTCTCACCTTTCCACAGGTATTTCATGGTCAACCCACATCCACAACTGTTACCACTGCTCCACAACCACCAGCAATGCGCCCAAGAGCAAGGGCCAGACGAGGACAGGCCACAGATCCACACAGCATTGCTGAGCGGGTATGTATAACATAGTGAGCACAGAAGCAGCAACCAGAAAGAACAATGCATTTCATTAACCTCTAAGCATACTGATATGGTATGAATCTCCTGGATTTGAAAAGAAAGAAATAAGAAGAAACACAATCTTTTTTAACTATGGGTGTAAGGAGCACATAAGTGAGAATGAGTGACTCGGCTTTGTGTATACATGAGGACAACCAACGCAATTGTTTTGAGTTTTTTGCATTAAGCATAACTTGCTGGTTACTAAAGCTGCTGAAAATACTGTGATTACGAACTAGCAGATAAAATGCGAAAAGGTTCAATTTATTACCGTGTGGTTAAAAGGACAATCTTTAAGTGACCAGTTCATTTATGGTTATAACTTTATCTGCGTTGTTATATATTCTTTTCCTTTCATAGGTGTATCTTTGCAACTCAGTCAGCAGAAACACAATTTTTATTGAACTAAAGAAACCTGAAGCCCTTGGTGATGGTCTTTTGAACTTCTGATGAGGGGCTTAGCATCTGTCTCTTATGGTTATATATTTTATATTATTTTTCCATCTTCCAAGCAAAGTACTTTCCCTTAAGCAATTGCAAAATTTTTCTTGATTTTTCCCTTTGGGCACAGTTGCGCAGGGAACGGATTGCTGAAAGAATCAGGGCATTGCAAGAACTGGTTCCTAGCGTCAATAAGGTTAAGTGTCTTCGTTCTTATCTTCTCTCATCTAATGACCTGGTCACGGTATGGGGTTTTCTCTTTTTAGTTGTGGGCAATGTCATCCTAAATTCAGTATAACTGCAAGACACTCATATGAGCTACTCTGCTGAATATTTTCTTCTTATTCTCATTAATTCTTGTCATCCACTTCTTTGCCGGTACATAGTTGCACAGGCTGGCAACAAACTCCTATCTTTAGTCATGTGATAAAATTGTCCTGAAAGTTCCCTTTCCATATCCCCCTTCCCCTTCTGTACTCTGCCTAGACAACCCATCCTCCAAACCCTGGTGGGTAGATATGCTGTGTAGCTTATTCAGTGACTGCTATAGTTAAAAATGAAAAAGCTTTGTGCTGGTTTCATATTCCATTGTAGAAGCATTGGTATGATTGAAACATTGCTTGCACATTGTTGGCGAAAGAGACTTTTCATATTTATGGATTCATGCAGAAAAAATTTGTTTGATCACACTTATGCAAGTTTATTAGTAATTCCCCTAGATGAAAAATCATTTGTTCTGAGCTTTATCAAAAACATTATCCTCTTCTCTCATCCATAAGATTTGACAACACTTTGTTTATGCAGACTGACAGGGCAGCCATGCTTGATGAAATTGTGGATTATGTCAAATTTCTAAGGCTCCAAGCAAAGGTGCAACAATTCAATTTCATTTGATCTAAACACATGATATGTATGGCACATGTTCACACGCTCGTGTGCATGCCCACATATATACAAGCATGCATATCAGTTGTATAGTAAACAATGTTTGGACATCCTCTCTTTTGCTGGACTCAACATTTATGAATACTCAATAGGTATTAAGTATCAGTAGAGTGGGTGCAGCTGGTGCTGTTGCACCGCTTGTATCAGACATACCGCCTTCATCAGTTAAGGTTAAGGTAAAGTTAAAATTCAATGTTTTTGGAGGATAGCCCCTTTGTGCGGCCTTTCACATTTAGGTTGCTTTCAATTTCTTCAGGATGAAACTGGTGAAGGTGGAAGAAACCAACCAGCCTGGGAGAAATGGTCAAATGATGGCACAGAGCGACAGGTAGCTAAGCTTATGGAAGAAAATGTTGGCGCGGCAATGCAGTATCTCCAATCAAAGGATCTTTGCATCATGCCCATCTCATTGGCCATGGCAATTTACCACACACAACTGCCTGATACCTCTTCTGTTGTCAAACCAGAAACAAATCCCCCGCTGTAGACTTCAGAAAAGAACAAGAATCCCATGGTCCCCATTTGAAAGTCATCAAATGCTCTGGGTCCCACACATTACTTGTCCCATCCGACCCCCCGCACCCAGCTGGTGGCTCACTTTAAATTGCAATCAGAGTCAGATATGCCATAATCCTTTCTTTTGCCTGCCTTTATAGCTTTTTTCAAAGCAGGGTTTGATGTCAATGCCTTAAAAAAATACAGACAGGCCTCTGGGGACTTGACAAGATCAGGTCAAGGAAAAGGATTGTCAAAGCTCGCTTGATATGCTTTTCTTTTGGTATCGGTGATGGGGGGTTAGTGGAAAATGATTGTTAGCACTTTTTAGTGGGGCTTTAATTTTCAGTAGTGGGTTGTGGGACCTTGTAAAAGGGGTATAGACGGTTATATATTATTGTACGTTAGAGTAGGGGAAATTGGGATGCAAAGTTAGAATTGATATTGGTTGTTTCAATGTCGGTCCCAAAAGAAAATAATAGTGCCTTTGTATAGAGTGCGCATGCAGTGTTTCCAAAAGTAATTTGTCTTCACCTCTTCTAAATCATTGTTGGAGGTCAAACCATTTGAGAGAGAGAGAGAGAGAGGGGAGAAGAGGTGAATTGTTTTGGGGCTTGGCTGTGTCGGGGGGTCTGATCATTTTATGACTCCATATTTATTTGCATATCCTTTGATCCCTCACTTGTTAGGAATGGAGAATGAATAGGAGAAATGGAAAAGGAAACAAGAAGAGGATGATAAGTAAAGCGAAAAATTTTGCGTTGGGTGGTAGCGTAATGATGTGGATTAAAATTGAGCTGGCCTGGATATAAGTAGCCAACGAGGGCAGAGATCAAAGAATATATTGATGGCCCGAGCCTGCATAATACCAATTTCGAAAAAATCAAATTATGTTTTTGTTTATAAAGTATTTGACAATTGCTTGAGGCATACGAAATGATAAGGGTTTGAATTTAGAAGTCTCTGCTTTAGCTTTATAGATGATGATTGAAGGGCCTAAGAGACACTAAAATGCCTTTGCAGGAAGCTCATTACGTCGTGAATAGCCGTGAAGTGTGTGGAGAACATGCGTGAGACCTAATCTGTTGGTGCTGGGTCCAGTTACCAGTCTTCGTTCTCCTGGACCCCTTAGTCCAAATATAATCATGAAATTAGTTGGTCAATTGTGACCAAACTAGCAAATCAACTTTCGCTAAACCCAACCCAACCATCTCCACCAATCCCCAAACATGTTGGTGCACATCATTTCTCACTATCCGCATATTTAGCCGATCCCACTATAACATTAGTTACCAGCTACCGCAACCCTCTTGTCAGCCAATGATAAAAGTGTCACATATTTAGCCGACCTATGCCAATAATAGCCTACATTTACCAAACGAAAATCTTATGAAAAATCTCCACAGTAAGTGACGCATCACCTCGGTCAACTCCCATACCAAGGTAGGAAACAGCAATGCATTCCCGATCGAACAGAAAGAAAAATAAAAAGAGGAAACCTAACAATGTCATCACGCAGCAAATGACAACTTGATTGATCCCATAGTATATATATATATATATATATATATATATGACCTAAGTAAACTATTTGATATCGATCAGCTTAACAAGACCCGATTTCTTAAGTTGACTCAAACTCTAGTGACTCGTGACCTAAAATGACCCACGTCGTAAAATGATCTGAGATTATATAAACTGAGTTCATCCATCCGACCTTATTGTCATCTATACAAATAATTGAATGAGGCCAACGTATGAAAAACACTATTTCTCACTCTTTTTCAAAAAAATAATAATAACAATAATAATAATAATAATAATAATAATAATTAACAACAACAAGAAGGAAATCAGATTCAACTATTAACCCAGATATGCCTTGAGAGTAATACTTGTGGACCATGCCATTAGCCACTCTAAAAAGGAAGATTTGTTTCTCAATACCACCACACAAATTTATGCGAGCACACATGCACATCAACGATCCGCTTCCATTAAGTGAAAATAAAGAGTTGCACAGAAGGACTATCCACCAGAAACTTACTGGCGCAAAATAAAACAAATAACCAAGATTATGAAAACATGCATGTGGATGCTCTGCCTTATTGGAAGCAACATTTACCATGACTTTAGCAGGCATCAAGATCCCGGCATGGAGGGGGTTTTGGATCATTGAGCATGGTAGTATCGCCTCCTTCTGGTCCACTCTTTGATATGTTTGGCGTTTTGCATGAGCAAAAAGAAGAAACAAAAAAATGCAAGCTAATAGCCTTAGTATCACCATCAAACAGTATAAAAACCTTTGGAAAGGAGAAAGAAGAAAGGAGAAGAATTCAACTTCTTGTAGCCTAGTTGCCTTACCTGTAGCTTCTCTCCCCTTCTTAACATTTCAACTATCTCAACAACTTGTTTTGGAGCTACATTTTCCTGCAGTCAAGAGAAGAGACTAACATGAGATTCTTCAGCCTGCTTAGAACTTGATAAGGAAAACCACAGCACTTCTCAAAAAGTGAGTGGTTCATGCAGACCCACAAGGTAATTGTAAGTATATCCTTCAGATCCATTGGAATAATCAGTGACAGTGATCATGGGAGCATTTACACAGCATCCCTGCAAAAACAAGAACATGACAATACAGATATCAAACAGAGCCCTCAATCAATTTCAGGAGTAAGAATCGTCAAAGTACACCGTGAGACCTGAAACTTCTAGGCTTTTCTTCAGTTATTTCTTGCCTATTGCCAACAGCCAGATTAGACTGGTGTAACTCCCATTCCCAAATCCTGAATCATGTATAAATGTGGGATTCCACCTAGCTGCATAAATGCCTCCACAGTTTCAATTATCAGTCTCAATACAGTGGTGAAATGACTGACAATCCAGGTTCTCATGCAGTTGCCATCTAGGCCAGGAAAAGCAACAATACACAAGACAATGATTCTTTGAAACCACATTAACCCTTTTCTCTCCAATCCTTACAGAATTTCTTGAAGGTTTTCAGTCAGGGTTAAAAATTCACCATGCATTCCATCTCTCCAACAGATAAAAAAACCATCCTTCATTACTTCTGCATATTAAAATATTTATAAAAATTTTTAATTTCCTGAAAGGTGTTTCAAATACCAGAATCTGAACATTTTGTGTAACTTACCATTGCATTTTTACTCCCAAATATTTAAGTAATGCATCTTCAATTTCTCGTGAACCACACATCATACACAGTATTGTGCCACAAACCATTAGGTGGTACTTGCCCACCTGAAAAAACCAAAGAAGGAGGTTCATATTGATAAGCTGCCACTGGCATCATTACCAATTAGCATATAAAAGAGTGAAAACATAGAAAAGAAGATTTATTTCTCACTGGTTGTCTGTCGAACATCGAATAAAACGTCGCAGCTTCGTATACACAAATAGGAGAAACTTCAACAACCTTAGCCACCTGGAGCATCCGCAAGATACCAAACTCAGGATCAATATAGATATCATTCTTCATTCCAGTTGGACAATAAAACTCTATATAGTATAAGATCTTCTGGACATTATAATGTCACAGTAGATAGTTTTGCACCGATAAACAATAAATCACAGAAAATATAATTTTTCAATTTGAAATCAATAGCATATTTTAAGGGCAACAAATTTTCAGTAACACCAATTCCAAGTAATAATACAAGATGGCTCTTGTGTCATTTGCTGCTATATTAAAGAAGAATGACAAAGAGCATCCCACACCTGAAGCTTATACTGGTGGTAGGTAAAGCCTTGAGGAAATTTAGCAAATGATTGATATGAAATATATGAAAACTAATGAAATCTCAGATATTACTATGGTCTATCCGTATCTAATTGCTTCTTATAATTTGAGTTATCCATCAGCTTAAATTCAAAATTCCTGTCAGTAAAATGATCCAGCAGATTAACAAATGATCCCACTGCAGATTTTTAAGATCTTTATTAGTTTACATGTGTACTGAAACTGTAAACTGAAAAGTCAAATCAAAATGTTACATGTTCAAAATATTTAAATTCAAGTTGGGAATTTTATCCATTCACATCCTTACAGCATTCATTGCGGAAACACGGAGCCAACCTGCATGCTGCTGCTGTGCAAGATCTAGCAGAGGAATAACTGCCGGTTGCTTGTAGTTGGATGGATAGTGAGACAATATTTCTTTAACCTAACATTAGAAAAAATATATGTATATGAAGAAATGCTGTGACAAAATTTGCCGAATTGAAATAATTAGTTCTTTGACTAAAAGAAGTCAAATGTAGAAGCAACATTGTCAATAAAAGATCAAGAAAGACACAAATGCTGTTGTTCAACCCATATGAAGAATGCAGGAATTTATCTTCAACAGAATTTCACACATAAGAACACCCTGTTTTACTCTAACCCTCCTCATAATAAGTTCAGCTACCATATGAGTGCTGTCAATTAGACAGAAATGGCTTCAGACAACAATTGTCTGCCCCACTACCCATCACACAGTGAAGACAATAAACTTGCACTTAGTGAAATGTGGGTTAGATACTTCTTTAAAGTCTCTTTTGATCAGGTTGTTTGCATACTTATAAATACATTCTTTCGTCTCCTGCATTACCCATGGAGCCACAGGTACAAATCCCAGGCTGCCCAGTGTTTACAAACAACATAAGTAACCCTCTTTTCTTTTCTAGTTGAACTCCACAACAATAATCAGCATTAAAACCCACCACTCGTACATCCTCCAGCCTCCACTTACTTAGATTCTCTCGAGTACAATTGAGCTTGGATTAAAACTTTCAGCATTGCAAGCATAAGGATTCATTCGAAGGTCAAAGTAAGTTACTTTTAAACACATATTGAAATAGCCAATACTGGTTTAACCCCCCCCATTGCAGTGAATCAACGAGAACTTAGGGATAAATTTACTTAATGTTTCTTCCGAAGAGATGAATTAGCATATCTCCCAAACGGAACGCAAGGGACAAAGTAAAGAGCTGGGATTTGCAAAAATCAATAGCCAACTAACACAGAATTAGAGAAGAAACAACATAATTATACCATCCAACATGTTTGATATTATTTTGGAAATAAAAAAGAAGCAAAAAAAAAAAAAAAAACTAAGAGCATCTAAACTTTACCTTCACCTTGTTTGCGTCAGTGAACTCCCACGTAAGCTGCAAAAACCTGAGGAACTTGACGGAAAGCTTGACGGATCTCGAGGAGACGGGCGGCCGCGAGTGGAGCAAGCATTTTCAAGGACGCTGGGCTCGACGAAGACGACGGCGTGAGGGAGGGCCGTTTAGAGCTAGCAGGTACCGACCGGCAGATATCAGACAACCGAGAGTTGAATGAAGCCGGCGAGGCGGCAATCGACTCCTGAAGTTGCGACGTTTACGGGGAGCGTCCAACGCGCCGGAAGTTTGGAAGTGGGCCTCATCGGGTCCTTCAAATCACCTCTCTTCCGGATGTGGGCCTACGGACTGAATGCTCACAGGCCTCTAGCCCACTTGGTGAGCTTCTCGAAAATTTCCCTTTTCGGCCTTTCGATCGTAGCATGCCTATCGAGACAAGAAACCGGGAAGGCTTATTACTTATTTTAAGTAGTTAATTTATAAATTTTATATTAAAAAATATATTTTTTTTAAATTTAATTTTATTATATATATATATATACACCCTCCCTTCATACAGTGAAAAAATGTCATCATAAGTATATAAAAAGACTAAAATACCCATACTTTTATAAGATCAAGAAAACATGTATTGGATGGGATGCTAATTCCATTTCGATGGAAAAAAAAAAAAAGAAATCATTTTTTGGTTTACAGGATGCAAAATAGGGTACGTTGATCAATTTTCCTGAGATAAGGAGCTCCATCCATGCTTTATTTGCTCGTAGATTCGGCAACGCCAGCGTAAGTCTCTTCTCGGTTGCAAGCAATTCTTCCTGTGGGCCCGTTCTATCCACGGGCAGGGGACGACTTACTCTGTCTTTCTTCGGGCATGAATTTCAATGATAAAAGAACATTCACCCCCACACGTCCCATCTCAATGACCCAATGAAAGGTGCGATTGCCCGTGGAATTCGAATCATTTGTGCCTGCGACAGCAACGAGATACGGCTGCTCTTCACACGAGCAACACCACTGAGTTGGGTGGTCCCCGTCGGGGGGACAAAGAAGAGACAAGCACAGCCGATGGTATTGAAGACGGTGGAACGGCCGAGAGGTGCTCTTTGTGAGAGATGAGCTCGGAGACGTTGGATGGGGAACACGACAACGCCTTCTAGCTAGTCCCTAACAAGTAGTTGTGGTCCGACCGCTGAGGTAGGCCCTCCAGAAGGACACGGCCAGGAGAAAAGCATTACCTGACGACGTACCAAAAATTAACCGGACGGGGCCGGAACTGGTTGGGAAACCAGCCGTTGAATCGAACCCGCTCATCTGTTAAGTTGCAACCAGTCAACAGGCAAAAGGGTCCACTCCACTGGCATCCTGCGGACCTGGGCTGCATCGGAGCACTGATTTCATTTTTCTTCTGCACCAATTTCTCCTCTTGCTTGACTGCAATCTCACTTCCATGCGCCTTGGCATCTTTGTTAAAAACTTTCCAGTATACTGCAGTTCCGTTACCTTGTTCCAATTTCTAGACTGTGGCTCCACCATTGAAGTAACGAGGCGACTGCTGCTTTAATTTTCAATATTTAGCTAGTTGCATTTCAAAATTAGAAGTGCCAAGTAATAAATTTCTACCCCAAAAGGAAAAAAAAAATCTTGATATTAGTGGTTTACATTATTACTTCTGTTTTGTTCACGTGACATCGGAAACAATCTCTAGATCGTTCTTTGTTCCTTGATATTTATGTGTCGTCGCTGAATTTTAGTTCACGTAAGTCTATTTCCACGGACACTATAATTATCGTTGAGAAAGAAAAACACGAGTTCTTCTTCAACCTGTTTTGCAACGCGTGGCCATATTTGTCCGTACACCACATGTCTGTCCTCCATGTTACCCATTGTCTTCTTCTAACAGAGGGACAAGCAACTAGGATTAGGACGGAATGACTGTTCCACCCGGGGATATATATAAGCTCGAAGAGTTTCAATTTTGGCCAAAGAGGCTCTCATTAGAGGCTAAAATTAGGGTCTCCGGACCATCAAATTCCTGATTCAGATTCTAACTCTTCACAGTTGCATACAAAAACATGAGCCTCGCAATTGTCATAACGGTTTTAATTTGAGCATCACAGCAACCATAAAGTTGTGTTACAAAGTAATTATACCCATATTTTATTTTTATAAAACTCCCTCGGGGACGCATCCCAAAGGGCTCTATAATTGTCCTGCGGATGACCTCCTCTCGTATCTAATCAATCAATTACAATGTCGAGGTCTATCATTTACACCAGGTTTGTCCTTTGACGTTCTTTTCAAGGACGCGTGAGCTCTGAGCTTGGAGCTCGTGTAATTTCTGGCTCCATTTAGGAATCTCCCACCAATGGCGGAGAGTGCCCCCCCCCCGTCTATATATGTCCGATTGAAGCCCAAACCTAACACTGACAAGATTCAAATGTGATGTGTTTCGGCCCCTTCCATTAGACTTAACCACGACGGGCCCACGTTGGCATAAAAAAGTGGGACAAGATATCCGGCAAAGCCAACCACAGATAAGCCATCGCCGGTACTTTGGTGACCCAGCCACTGTGCCAACGTGACCAGTTGATTGGAAACTTTTTCCGCTTGTGTGCATACGTGTGAGAGATAATTAAATAATAAAAATAATAATATGTAAAAAATATATTAATTTTATTATATTTTTTAAAAAATTAATAAAAAATATATTTTTAATCAGATATAAATTATATTATAATTAAATGAATATAATAAAATATATAATTTTAATTATATTAAATAAATTAAATAAAATTTAATTTAAACTAAATAAGAGAATAATAATTTAAATAAAATAAATTAATTATATATTATCAATTACAATTCAATAAATAAATTTCAAAATAATAATTTAACTATTTAAAATAAATTTTTAAAATTTTTTTATCGACTGTTTAAAATTTATCTTAATTAAATTACAGGTTAATAATTATCTATATAATTTATTAATTTTATTATAAAAAAAGAATAAAAAGTTATCAAAATTGAGAAGTTTTGATTTAAATGAAAAACTTGTACTTTTAATTTATAAAAATTTAATATAATTATTTATAAAGAAGATATATGTGTTGTTTAATTATTAATTAAAAATTAACTAAATTAGATCATAAATAATTTTTTAATTACATAATTAATCAAAATTATATACAAAAATCACTTAAAGTATAAATTTACAAAAATTGAATAAAAGTAAATTTTACTATTCTTGAAATACAATTTTTACCGTTTAGAAATAAAAATTATTTTTTATCAATTATCTAAATTTCAAATTAATTAGATAACAATATCTTTTTCACACATAAAATCATATATAAAATTAAAAAATAATATTTTTTTCTCCTTTTTTAATAACCTCACTTTTTTTTCTTTCTTTCAGCAATTTTTTTTTTCTTACAACCAATTCTTCTAGGTTTTTTTTACCCAAAAAGAATATTTATTGTAGATTGTGAAAAAAAAGGGGGGGGGGGGAAGGGACCAATGAACCTAACACCAGTCACCGTCACCAGCCAAAACACCCTGGATAAGTAGGATTGTTGGCCGCACGCGTGGCTACATATTTTCAGCTTTCGTCCCAAATCTTTCTACCGCCACACGAGTGGTTAGTGAACCAATCCATAATTTTGCTTTGAATACATGGGGTACCCATCAGTAGAATTTCGTTGTTGATGGCCCAAGAATTCATCATTTTGAACTTTGTTGCATTGGTGACTTAAACAGAATTTGTAATTTAGTTACACTACAAAGGCTGTGTTCCTAGAGCCAGACAAATAACGAGTGATTTGATTGATGGAAAATAGGATATGTTGAATTAAATATGGATTGACAGTGGTTTGCTAACAGATGTTCTTGTTTATGTTAACATCTGTAAAGTTCCTATTATCTTTTCAAGGATACAGCTTTTTTTTTTTTTTTAACCTGTTTGAATGTGTGAATTGTGAATCATGTAGAATTGCAAAGTGAAGTCATCGGGGAATAGGACGAGTTGTCTAAGTTTTTTCGTTTACATCTTTCTCTAATATCTCTTTTGGAGGCCTCCCAGGAAACAAACCACGTCAGGCTGCCTTTACCATGTTTTCGACGCTCTCCATTAAAAATAAAAATAAAAAATAAAAAATAAAAATAAAAAAATGGAAAGCTCTCCACCCTTCCCTTAGACTCCACTAGAAATGCGAGCAAGTTGTTGGGATGGGAACTGGAAAAGTAATCACGAAAAAGATAAAACTTTGCATGCCTAAGTGGAATGCATTTTTTACGTAAATTTTTTTGGACCGAAGTGGAATGCATTTTATGGATGCATGCGAAGTCATCATGCTAATGGGAAAAAAAATCATTACCAAAGATACGTTTGCTCTAAAGAAGCGATACGTACGCTAACCAACCATGTTATGCAATCCATGTAGCACATTTATAATCCACCCTCGAAGTTGAGATTTAAGTGCAAGAGCGGTCGGCGTGGAATTTCAGCCATAGAAGGTTTAGAGCACCGAGATTAATCTGTCGTACGGAGAAGAAAATTGTCATTGATTTCTTTGGCACAGTTTCTTTAGTGAATTGGGTTATTCAATTCATTAATTGACGAATACCCCTTACAAGTACTCAGCCTCACTTCTTTAATCTACCACACAGCTTCGTATCCAAAAATAAAAAATATAAAAAAATCTACCATATAGCTAGGTAGCCACCGCCCAATGCATAACCGACAACATCTCTGATCCATTGATTCATTAATATTCTATCAGAAATGAAAGAAAGAAAGAAAGACTGAGAAAAAGGGGAAACAACAGGGGCTGCAATGAACAAACACCATTTGATGATCGCTATTCCTACTGTGATACATGCATATTGTACGTATGCTCCATATGGTTGGGGGAAACAAATGCCAAGATGTTACAAACTGCACGTCTCACCGGCGTAGTTAAAAGCCAGTCCAAATCGATGTACAATAATGTAGACTTTTCCATCTATTGCTTGGTGGGGTCAGATATATATTCTAAGCACAGTATTATTACAAATAGATGATAGTATAGTAGTAAATAAACAAAAGGAGGTGCCTGGTGTATATAAGTGGGGGGGGGGATGCCCTGCAGCGGTTCACATGGGATAGGGTTTCTCACTTGGGCGACAGAGCCCATGGAACATGAACAAGTTCACATGGCCCCCTCCCTCCAATGTATCTACTACGCACATGCCTTTATCAAACTTCGGGTCCCACCCTTCTTCTCAACTTCACCCACACTCCCCCGCCCCACCCCCCGACCCTTCTTACCCTCTCTTATAATATTTTTCTCTCTCTTCTCTTTCAAAAACTTTATTCCTTTTTGCTATATATGAGTTACAGACCATTTTGAAATGTTATGTTTAAAATAACTAGGTACGTGTAAAAAATTCAATATACCAAAATTTGGTTTTTTCTCTCTCTCTCTCTTTTTTTTTTCTTTGATAAAAATGTTACGTGAACCCGCACCCAGGTAATAAAATTCCTTATATTCCGGTAACTAGAACCATTACGGCAAATCTTATTTAAAATCCGTTTTGGTACTTAAAATACTGTTCTTAATTACCCATAGCTGAGTTGTCGAGAGAGTTCGGACGCGATGCCCAAAATAAATCAACTCGCTGTTTCCTCTGGCGTGTCGGGCGACGTCTAGAGTTCTGATACTCTGATAGTGTTTCCATTCCACTATATTTTGCAAGGTGAATTTCGGAAACGATGAACGGTGCCCGCGTGCCCGTGCCATGCAATTCTAGACCAAACATCGGGACTTGCGTTCATGCCCTCTCATTAGCTAATGTATCGACGACCGGAGATGATGATAGAGAGAGTGCCTGAGATATAGTCGTTACATCTTTCAGATTTTTGTTACGAAAACTCCGCTTGCTAGCAATCTGACGCGTAGCGTGCTTAGTTTGCATGATTTTCCTAGAAACTATGCATGTAATCGTCAGGGAACAAGTGTAGGCAAAATTTAGGGCCAATGTCCAATTTTTGAAGATATGTATTATCGTTACAAAACTGTTTTATTATTTCGTCATTTAGTCTAAATCGAAACTTTCGAGAGTTGAACGTGCATTAATTGATGGTATGATTCCATCTAGCCACTAAGAAATCTCCAATTAATGCAGCCATTGGGACCGTGAGGACTTTCAAAAGGGCATCGTTATTATAAATTAGTTTGAGTACGCTCCCATAAACTTTAACTGTCCTCCAAACCCCATCGAAAATTTTTGAAGAAGGGAGTAGAAATGGAGGACAGGGAACAAAAATGGCCAGACAACTTACGCACAAAAACAAATGCTCTCTTTCCTTCGTGCCCTGAAGTCTCCGCTTGGCAAAAGTGAATTTCTCGAATGTTGGAAGTCACCTTATCCAAGGCAGATCTTGCGAATTTCCGAGCAGTTAGCTGCGTGTCATTAATTTACTCTTTTTACAAAAGAAGATTGACATGCTTTGTTTCGTCTGTTTCTCTACCGAAATTGGGCATAATTTCAAATTAATGACCTAGGCACACAGATTATGACAGATCACTTCGGCACGATATGGTATCAGTTTTCCTTCACTATACTAGACCTGAACTCGATAGCCAGTTATCCGAATATTTAAAGCACGCATTTATGATATTATCATATTGACGACAACATACTGCTTACAGTCAAAAGAGTGTAAATTTATAGCCGGCAAATATAATATAATTAACTGCTTATTTTGTCAATGGTAATTTAAAAACAAAAAACATAGGAAGGGGTGGATTTATCGACGTAATATAACTGACGGTTCAGATCTCCCTTCATTTATCTCGCACACCAATTTTCTGTCAACTCGCACTCAAACCCATTTTAGAAGAGCGAGAGACGGGGTGGCCCACGGGACAAGTCGCAGTGGAAATGGCCAAGAGCAGGCAACAGCCACAAACAATCAGAGGAAGATAACGTCACCGTGCCGTCACCTACCCCAACATAGGCTTAAAAATACAACGCACATGGTCCTCCAGCCGAGCTCTAAATCAATGGTTGTTTCTTTTCCGTGTAACCCATCAAGTTCAACCACACAACTCTTCCCCAACGTCCCATATATATCATCACCCTCTCCCTCACAACTTTCTTAAACATTTCAAAGCTACATCAACAAAAGTATCACAACATCCAAGCTGCGTAGAGAAAGGCCGGGTTGTACAGAGTCCAAAGCTCTCACAACTGACTCACGGAAGTAGACAAGGTAAAGATGGGCTTTGAGGAGACAGAGCTTAGGCTAGGGTTACCAGGGAATGGTGGTGAAGGAGAGCTAGCCAGGAAGAGAGGTTTCTCTGAAACTGTGGATTTGAAGCTCAATCTCTCTTCAAAGGAGGAGGAGGAGATTGATCCCATTGAGAATTTCAAGAATCTGCACAGGACAGCCGGGACTAACCTTCTTGCCACTGATCCAGCAAAACCTCCAGCTAAGTAAGTTGTATGCTCCTTTTCGTTATTATTTTTCTTGTGATCAATCTTCTCATATTTTGATATTTCAAGATCATATGCATAATTGTGGTACAGAAAAAGTTAGATTGGCGCATATTAGTTAAACTAACCGATTTCTTTTTTTTCTTTTTCATTTTTTTTTTGGGCAAAAAATTGGAAATTTGTTGCGTTTTTACAAAAATATATTATTTTTAAAAAATTGTACTTTTTTTTTTTTGTTTTGTTTTTTAACCGCGTATGAGCGCAGGCCTCCAGGCCTCTAAATATGCACCTAAATAGCGATCCTCGAGTAAGGTATGACAGAATGAAGTATGGACTTGAGTTGAGCACATTTCTTCTCTAGGGGGAGAGAGGGAGAGAGAGAGAGCGTGTAATACTTTGATAATTAACCCCACCCCCGTGGCCTTTTTTTTTTCCCCTCCGTTCGTTTTAGGTATTGAATTTTTACTGTTAAAAAAATTATATTTTGTTGTAGAAACGAGAGAAAAATGCAAAATCAACATTCCTCGGGAAAAATAATCTTGTCATTACGGTTCGGGTTAAAGCTTACAAAGAATAATAATGGCGAATATTAGATATATTGTCGCCCTTGCATCTAATCTAAGCATATGATCATCTAAATTCCCACTTATTTATTACTTATAAATAGGAAAAATATCGTAGAGAATGCACTAATCGCCTAAATCTATATGTTTGTTGAGTTGTTTTTATAAGAATTGACTTACTTAAAAAGTAAGTTAAGTGAATTTAATATTATATATAAAAAAATATAAATAAGATTTAAATGAAATTTAAAAAATATAAAGTTAAAAATTAATGAATTTGTTGTATTTATATAAAAAAATAAATATATACTTTTTAATTTTTTTCGGAAAATTAATAAAATTAAAGTAAAAATATTTTTATTTATTTATTTATTTATTTTATCTAAGTCTTTAGGGTTAGTGAATTTTAGGTTCCAGTCTTACTCCCATCTCTATTTAAGAAAATTGATTTTCATTGCATCGATTAAAGTTACGAATAATCTAGAAGATAATCAAAATTTTCTTTTTTTATTTCCTTTTTCTTTTCGTTCCAATTGAAAATCTATCCAAAATCATCTAATATTCTCTAGAAATATTTGGATCCCGAGAAATAAGAATGTTGTAAGAAATTAAAATTAGGGAAAATTAAGATTAGAGAGAGAGAGAGAGAGAGAAGCAGAACCAATCTGTCTCGCATTAAATTATTGTTTAGGCAGGGCAAATATGCCCGCAATGATATAAAAATTTATTTCTGCTCCAGTTTTTTTGGGGGTTATTATGCATGCCATTTTATTGGTTTCATAGTATTCCTTAGTCTTTGGGGTCATGCATACTGTTTTCAACTATTTAATGCCCATTCAATTTGGCAAAGTAATACACCAAAAAATGAAAATTTTAGGGCACAGGTAGTGGGTTGGCCTCCTGTCCGATCATTCAGGAAGAACATGTTAGCTGTCCAGAAGGGCAGCACCGATGAGGAGAGTGAGAAGCTTGGCACTAATAATGCACACTTTGTGAAGGTCAGCATGGACGGTGCACCTTACCTTCGTAAAGTCGACTTGAAGATTTACTTCAGCTACCAAGAGCTCTCTGATGCCTTAGGCAAGATGTTCAATTCCTTCACCATAGGTACATATATAGATATACATTTAGATCAAAATCTCACCCGTTGTCCGTACTTATCCACGTGTTAAAATAATGAATTTAATTAGTTGAATCTTGGGTTTTAATGAGTTAATATGGTTCTTCGCACATTGAAGGCAATCTTGGGTCGCAAGGAATGAAAGATTTCATCAATGAGGGCAAGCTGATGGACCTGCCTAATGTCAATGATTATCTTCCGGCTTATGAAGATAAGGATGGTGACTGGATGCTCGTAGGCGACGTCCCTTGGGAGTAAGTCCTTCGTTAATTAATTGATATATCTCCAAAGCTAACATCTAGATTAAAGAAGTAAGATCAAAACAAACAAAATGCAGAACCCAAAAATTTTTACAGTGGCAGTGAGTGAACTGAACTGAAGTTTGCGTTCGTTCCACACAGAATGTTTGTCGGATCATGCAAGCGGCTGCGTATAATTACAGGAACAGAGGCGACTGGACTTGGTTGGTATAACTTGTTTCATACAGAATTGTACTTTTAATTAGTTGCCTCTATGAAGAAGTAAACCGACTGTACGTAGAAAAAGTGAGGGAAAAAAAAAAACTTTAAAATCCGTTGCCCTTATGCTTTTCATAAAAAAAGCAAAACCTTTGCACTTTTGGAAATCTAATCGCCACGCCTGCTCTTTCTTAAAAGCTGCTCTCTTATGTATATGCTTAATTAAATTATAAATTTATTCCCATTTAAGTGAATGGTTGTTTTTGTTCATAATCCTCTCCGGAATCCTCTTCAAGCGCCGAGAGCCACGGAGAAATGCAAGAACAAAAGCTGAGTAGATATCAACAATCTCCCGGAACCGAAACGCTGATGAAAGCCCACAGGCTTTCAGCAAGGTTGTTAAAGGCCGGCCTTCAAGGTCTTCCTGTAATATTAGGTTGGATAAGCACAATTGTGAGGCACTTCAATATTTGTTGTGGAAATATATAGATCTCTTAGGTTGCGTTGCAAGACTTCGGATTATATATATATATATATATATATATATATATCTGGCTTGTTTAGAACTGTCGATTGTTTGCCTATCAACAACTGTAATAATAATAATGGGACCTGTCTGAGTTCATAATTACTTAATTAATTATTTATTTATTTTATATATGTTTGAATGTGTATTTAGATGTGTGAGGGTGGGCGGTTGGTGGGGTGTCCAATGAATTAACAGAATTTCTCATGGTACCACTTGGCAGTGGAAATGTTCTGTGAATTTGGTGGAGCAAGGGAACAAGAACATGTGGGCATTTAAATCATATTCCCTATATACCCAAAATAATAATAATAATAACAATAATAATAATAATAATAATAATAAAGTGAAGATAAATATTAAAATTAAATAAGTTAAAAAATATATTTTTATGATATATATATATATATATATATATATATTCAAATTTAGTATTTTAAGTTCAGTCAATCTAATTGTCAAAATGCACATTTGATGTTATAAATTAGGGTATTTTTAAAAATTAATTTTTAATAATTTATTATTTATTGCTGTATTAATTAAAATATTAAAAAAATTTAAGTGAAATGTACCATTAAAATCTTTTCAGTTTAATTAATCTAAACCTTAATCTTTATTTTATTTTATTTTTCTGTTGATTGAAAAGGCGTATTAAGATTCCCCTTAAATGGGCCTACGTGTCAGGTAACGTGTTAATTAAAATTAATAAAAATTTAATATAAAAATATCAAAAATGTGAAGACAAAATGATGAGAACCCTCTCTCTCTTTTTGCTGCTCTGTTTCTTTCCCCGAGAAAATGCAAGAAAATGTCATCAGAATGGGCCATTCAAGATTTTGGACGTTCTTTTTTCGTTTTCTCGATGATGAAATCAAAGACTTGTTGAAGATTTCTTTCTCTCCTGAACTTTTCCTTGCAGCTCTGTTTGTTTTCTCGGGAAACGCAAAAAAATGACCGACGGGTGGGAAATTTCCAGGATACACTGTTAAGGAAGAATTTGGATGTTTGTATTATTCGTTTACCGAACTGTCAATTAAAGATTCGTCGAAGATTGCCGTCTCTCTCTCTCTCTCTCTCTCTCCCAGGTCTCGATATCTGTCTCGCATCTCTTTTTCGGCTCCGGTACTCAAGATTGTAGATGCTTGTGAAATCAAGACTCGTAAAACGATAATGGAGAACCAGGAAAAAGAAGAGAAGAAAAGGGAGGGAAAGAAAAAAACAGAAAGAAGGAAGGAGATCCTCCAAATCTATAAAATGGGGGCATTCTTAATTTTCTTTTTCTGAACTTCGACGCTGAATTGAAGGAGATGACTGAATCAATCAAGTCGTTTTGGGCAGTACAAAACGACATTGTTGTATTATTTTCTCTTCTTATTTTTTTTTTATTTAAATTTTTGTAATACTTATATTGGCTCGCTAGCTAATGCGTGAACACACTTGTGTCACGTCATGTACCCATCAGCCAATTTAATGGATGTAATCGAATATGTTAGAGGCTCAATTAAACCGAGAAAAGCTTAAAAATTTTTAAGCCAAAATGTTGTGGTGATGTTTGAGCGTGACAGAAATACAAAACGTGAAAGAAATGGATGGAGGAGCATTTTAAATTCCTGTCTCAATGTTAGCAATCAATAAATTTTGAAACCCAGCTTCACTCTCCACTTTTCAGGCGCAAAGTAAAATACAAGCCCCCTGACACGGACAAAAAGAACTCCGACCAAGGAAAGCAGTAGTACTCATGCAGGTCAATGCAATTAGAACTATAAATGAAATTCCTTCCTGCGTCGACGTCAACATCACTAAACGTTCAAGGACTAGGAACTCGATTGACATTCCCGATGTTCAACATTTTGGCTACAAGCATGAATCAAATGCTTTTAAATGGGTTTGGTGCATTTTGATCTTCTACAAGAGTGACAGCTAATGCACAATAACTCCATTTACAAGCACATTACAAGGCCGATTGGCAATCCTCCTCTGCTTCTCATCATCGTCGCATGACTGTAAGGCGGAAACAGGAACATATGTAAGAGTTTCACACGAAGATTATCTTTTCTGTCACGCTCTGGATATAGGAATTTTTTTTTTTTTTTAATTTCAGGACGACATGGAAATCTAATTTTAAAAAACAAAGAAAGGCGCTGTATTGTATTTCCAATGTATATCATGTAAAATTAAAATGCCTTGGTGTGTTAATATTCAAAGATCTTTATTGTTGACTCCCAATGAAGTGGAGGATAATTCTTCGCTCACCTGTGGACTGAGGAAATTTGGAACCCGAAACCTCCTCGAGCCATCTGCTAGTCGTTTCCTTGGGAAATTGTTTTCCATTCCACCGAAGTTGCTGCTGACCTGCGGGGATGTTCAACAATTGTTGAAGAGTGAGAGCAACTAAATATTAAAAGTAGAAGCGAGTTAGGTTAGAGATCACCTTCCTGGGAAAGAAAAAGGAAATGAACAGGGGCCCTATCATTGCCTTAAGAAAGCACGACGTCTCTTTGATACATTTCTTCGGGTAAAACAAACTAGATGGTTCGATGTAAAACTGATAAAACTGAGTACTGATAAAAATGAGATTACAAAAAAAAAATAAAATAAAATGAAAAGGTACTGATAAAAATAAGTTTCACTAAAGCTAATATGAACACAGCTGAGCCCATCTCCTGAAGCCGTTAGAGTAGGATATACACCTCCAGATCTCTATACTATAATCACTTCATTACAGATATTCCAAAAAAAAAAAAAAAAAACTGTATACCAGAAATCATCTTTTGCTGGGGATGGAATAAAATATACAAGTGGTGATGCATGGACTGTAAAATGTCTCTCAGTTACAAAAAGTCTTCAGGATTATGATTAGTGCGTCCACACAAGTGATTTTCGAGTAAATAATTGCAAAGAAATTACCCCATTATGATTTGAGTAGTAAAAGTTTCAAAAAGCTAACCATTCACCTGGCTTCAAATGGCCCCAATCAACAATTTGTTACACCTTAATGCATGCACGCTTTCCGATCTGGGGCACTGCAACAGGAATCTCTCTGGGAATAAACGGGGCAACTAATTAATTTCACTGTTTTAACCTGTAGTAAGAAGGCACTGTGTAGGAGGCCGCCCAAATTCATGATATATACAGGAAGAGTATGTATGGTCATGGTCATACCTAGATCCAAGTTTCTACAAGAGTTCAGATACAGATCATTGAGTTCTGGGCAGCTCAAATACAGAGCCTGCAATTCAAGTTCGCAGATTGAGAACAAAATAAGAATTTTAATAAGTCAAACAGCGGTTTCTGGACAATAAAATCTCACATCTCAGCCAGAACAGCCGCATAAGCCGAGCTTCTTCAACCGGTCATGCTTGATAATGAGTTTCTAGCATATAACATGTAACTTGTTTTGAAATGTTGTCCGCCACTCAAGTTCATGGCTTCCCTCAGAGGTCAAATCCTGGGTGCTCTGGTCAGATATGGTCATTCCACAGTCCATGAGCTCGAGAAGAGGCAACCGAGCTGTGGCAAACTGAATTCCACCTGAGAAACGAAAATGACACAACAATCAGAAGAAAGTATTGTGTGACAAAGCTCTAGCAAACCACATAATTATTACATAATAGTATAAGAGCTATCGAGTTCTAACAGTGATATCAAAATCGATTCAATTCGAGAGTCATTAACACAGTAGAAAATCATATAAGAGTAAGTTGAAAAGCCACCACCAAGTATTGACAATTACACGGAAATCTTTCAGAACTAACAACTCATTCGACAAGTACATTAGAGCAGGTATTTTGATCCAGATTGGAACTACCACAGGAGTCATTGGAGTCATAGAAGTCATCTGACCATCAATTTTCATCGTCGGAGCTGCCGCCCACCGTCGCCAAAGAACCGCCACTACCATGCACAGCCACACATGCCACCGGAAGTCGCCGTTTGCCTTGCCCAAAACTGCCCCCGCACCTTCGATGGTCAGCTCACCGATCTTCACCACAAGACCCACCTTTTTCGGTCACCGCCATAACGCCAGACTACAGTCGTTCAACTCTTAAGCCGCCGATCTACCTCCTCCACCAAGAGATGTGCCAGTATATCACCAGTTATTGTCAGAGTCAACGCCAACGGTTAAAAAAAAAAGAAGCTGAAGAAAATTAGAATTATAATTACAAACAACATGAGTTTGAAATCATAATTAAAAAAAATAAAAATTTGGATGCCAGATCAAAAATAAAATAAATTTAGATATTAAATTTAAAAATAAGAAAATTTAGGGTTAGATAAAAAAACAAAAGAGACAATAATGAATCACTTAAGAATTTGAAAAAGAATTTAAGAGATAAATTAAAATTTAAAATTATAAGGTATTGAGTTAGGAAAATATATAAAAATTAATTTAGATATAAAAATTTGTAAATTTGAGAGTTAAAAAAATTAAAAATTAAAAATTATTGAATTGAAAATTAAAAATAATTTAATTTAATTTTTTACTTGAGATAAAAAAAATAAAAGATAAGATATCTATATAATAATATTTTATAAATATCACATATAAAATATTATAAATAATAAAATTTAGATCTTAAAATGTCTATATTACAAAGTTTTTTAAAACTAAAAAATAAGATAGAAATCAATCAAAATTAATTTTAAAAAATTGTTAAATAAATTTTTAATGATTTTATTGATACTATTGATAATAATTAGAAAAATAATATATTAAAAATTTGAAAAGTTATGTTTAATTAAAAAAAATATTGTAAATAATTATTTGTATAATTAAATTGAGATTAAAAAAAGAAAATATTAAAATTTATATAAAATAATTATAAATTAAAAATAAATATTTAAATATAATTAAAATAATTAAATTTTATTTAATATATTCTTTATATTAAATTAAAAATAGATATTATTATTACTTAGTAATTTATTATATATTAATGATTAGTATTTTATATTTATATTATTTATGTATATATATAGTTTTTATTAAAACTATGAGGTTTTATTAAATGAATAAAATATAAAAATTATTATATAATTATTTAATAATATTATTAAAATTATTAAATTTTAAAAGAAATATTAAAATTAATTGAATTTTAAAAGGGAGGAGAGAAATGTGGCAGGTGTGGCTGTTCTTGGAGAGACCACAGCGGCCGCGGTTGTAGCTGCCGCGGTTCTTCCCAACGGGCATGTTGAAATCGAAAGAGGAGGCGAAAGCGCCGGGAGTGGCGGGGGAGATATGGAGCCGGCTGCGGTGGCGCATTTTGCCAGTGAGAGAGCATTGTCGGGGGGGGGGAGGAGAGGAGGCCGCCGAGCAAGAGAGCGGGAGAGTGCGGGGCGCCGGAGATCTGCGATGTTTTCGCGCCTTTTGATTTTCAAAGTCCTTTTTAATCCTACAAAAAGGTCACGGGTCTGACCACCTGAGGAGCACGTGGTTGGTCGTGGCATGAAATGACGGTTTTAGCCCTATCCTCCTTTTGAAGCCATGGGATCAACGTGTCGTGTGGTGTTGCGTGCTTTTCCGTTAAAATGAGCGTTTTCGTCCTGTTGTCGGCTGTCACTTCTTTCACCATACATCAACTTCGTCCCCGACAACTTTAAGGCAAAAAAAATGGAAAATTGGTCGTTGTCAAAAAAAAAAAGGAAGAATATTGACTTTTGCGCCTTTGCCTTTGCCTGTATGATCAAAAAATTATTCAGTCGAGGGGTTTCTCCGTTGGGAGTCATCACTTAAAAAAAGAAGTTTTTACGAGTACCAAGTAAGTTTGATGTCATTCGCATATTCAAGAAATAAAGTTTACTCGGATGGCCATGTGACTCGATCGAAGTTTTTGTTTTTGTTTTTTTTTTTTTTTTTGATATTCTTCTTCAGATCGCTTAGCTAATAAAAGATTCACACATCCGCAACGTACGAATCGAAGTCATTAAGTGAATAATTTAATTAATAAGTCGATGATTGTGAGTCGATAATACTACATATTATTACAATTTTTAACATATACATACCTGCATATATATAGATAATGCATTCTTTATATTCGAAATAAATGTCTGTGAACTTTGAAACGGGATTTATCAAATTTTCATGTAATTTAAAACATAAAATTTACTCGTGTGTTTGTATTTTATTGGAATTTGATCGGACAATTGTGTGATTTTGTGGGGCGGGGGACCAAACAATTGTTTGATTTTGATTGAATCAAAAAACAATTAATCGGCACACGCAATCACTTGTATATGTGCACAATCAAAATTTTCACGATTTATCGCTTACCAACTTCCGTTACATCGCGCTACATTGAGAACGAATGAGTTCATATAAAGCGTGCAATGGACCCCGTTTATACTTCTATTTCTATTTTAACTTTGTAGCATGAGTTCCTTTAAGAGTAAACTATATAGATATATAAGAATAACTTATCATTCGAGTTTTCTTTTTTCTTTTTTTATTTTATTTGTTGGGTGTCTAAACATTCGAACGTATTCTCCCTTGCATTTTGCTCTTCCGCCTAGCACCGGCGAGGTGGCCTTTTGTGGGTTGGATTCATTGAAATTGGGCCAGCGAGGAGTTATTGGGATGAAAATTTCTTGACAGTCTAAGAAAACTTTCATTTTAATAATAAAGATATTAACGCCTTATTTTTTATGATATTTTAGTAATTAAAATTTTTAATTTTTAAATTTTAATTATAAAAAATGTGAAATTTACTTTTAGATTTTAATTTTTTTTAATATATATATATATATATATATATATATATATATATGTATGACATTTATAGTACGTGAGATTTATTGTAATTGTAGAACCCGTGTTGTCTGGCAACTTGCTAACTTTTGAACTGTCAACAGATATTGCCATGGTCAAAGTCCAACCGCGAACCAAGCCTTCGTTAACCTCGACCGGTCCCATCTTTGAATGTAAAAGGGAATGCGAACCACCCTGCGCCAGATCACCCAAAAATTAGCCTTTATCTCTCAACCCAATACAAGTCTAATGCAAAACTCAGAATTATTCTTCTTCAAATCAAATAATGAAAAAAAAAAAAAAAGGTGATAGCTTGTGGATTCAGCTATAGTCGTTGAAAAGTCAAAATTCGACGCTGCCAAGTGGGTATTGCTTCAAATATTAAAAAGAGAAAAATATGCAAAAAGGATTGCGATTTTTTTTTTTTTTTTGCAAAAAAAAAATCCAGCTGTCCGCCGGAGCTTGCGAACGAAGTAGATAGCGGCATCCAAATTACAACCTCAAAAAAGAAAAATTAAACCAAAAATGAACAAGCCCTTGCAGAAAATCAGAATCACCTGGTTTTTGGGTACTTTTGAAATTCCTATGGGTATTTGAAAACGAACGAACGAACGAACGAACAAAAAAGGGTATTTGAAAGGAAAGTGTGAGAGATAATGTTCCAAATCAGTCTGCGCAGCCGGATCCAATTACGAAAGGCCAAGCAAAAGGATTCCTATTCCTATTGTTATAAACGGACAACTCACATGGCCGGTGCAGCCAGAATGGACAACTTTATAGCCAATGAGAAAAACCGAAATGGTTGACTTGATCAAAGAATCAAATATCAACGTGATTGTCCGTTAATTATTTATTTATTTTTAATAAAAAATACATAATTATTATATTAATTATTATATTTATAAATTAACATAAATTGAATTCATTAAATACAATGATGTCACGAATTTGTTGGTTCAATCAATCTTATCAGTCATCCTAGTCGTTTTACCACATAGGAGTGCTCATTTACGTGGTGGGTGCTTTTATTACTTTTTTTTTTAATATTAAAGGGGGGATAACACGTCAGAAGCATATGGGCACACATTTTTTGCACCCGCAAAGGAAGCGACTATATTAATTAAAATTGTATTAAACTTTTTTTTTTTCTCCCCATATCTATTGTCACAGACTTGGCCTTGAACACTCAACAATTCGTATGATACTAATAATTCATCTAATTCAAATACTAGTTCAATCTATTGAAAGAGATATAATATTACTAACAAAAAATAGAAAGATACACAAAAACGATATTTAGAACTTAGAGAATAATATATTATTTAGATATTTTACAAATAAATTTTTTAAAATTATATATAAATATTTAATCTTTTAATAAATAGTTAAAATCTATTTGATTTAATGGTTTCTATTTATCTTTTATAGTATTCTATCTAATTTTATATTTTTTAAGAAAATAAGTGTGTTTTATCTAACTTAAATAAGGTAGTTATTTATAAATTTTTAAAAAATTTTATAAAATTTTGAAATTAAAGAGTAGTCGCTGTAATAAGCGGGTAATATCAATAGGTAATATCACGTGACACGTGACACTGTACACGGAATTTTTTATTCATCGGCCGCTGCCCGCATCTCCATAACGACAAAAATTTATATGTCGTCAGCCGAGTCAGCCACATCCCAATTAACAAAGACTTCCTCTTTTTTTTTTTTTATAAAAAAAATCAAAAGAAAAGAAAATAAGGATGATATTTCATAATTATATCAAATAAAATTGTGTTAAAACAAATTTAAGGTAAGTTGAGTCATTATATTGAATCTTGACGGTGCAAAATTTCACCGATTTATTTTTTTAATTTTATAAAATTAAAAATATGGTTAATTTTATTCAACGTTTTAATAAAAATTTAAATTTATAATATTAAATTAGAAATAACGTTTTTCCTATTTAAACTTCCCAAGCAATTTCAAGTCTGGTGCGCCCTGTGAAAATGGAAGTGTCCCCCGGGAACTTTGCCGAAACAATAAGAAAATAGGGACGATCTCGATGACTGTGTCACCAGCGTGAATCATAAATTCAGATCGACTTTGTTTTTCAATTGTGTTTTTCGTTGACTTGATCTCATCTTCCCTTCTAACAGTATGGATTTGACCGAATGCAAAATGTCTGCGTCTGCATTGAACTCTTTGATGGCTCCTCCTAATCTCTCCGGCTCTCTTCTCCCTCCGAAACACCACGTTCTTCTACCCGAAAAATGTTTCTCAACATCGCTTCGATGTCAAAGCTCAGGCCGCCCGGCATGGAATTTGGCTACCGAAACACCTACCGTTCCCCGAGCTTTGTCCAAAGCAAGCGAGTCCTTGTCTTCCGTCGCCACCAGACAGCCAGGGCGAAGAGTGGCCGACGTGTGGCGACAGGTGCACGGAGAAGACGACTGGGCGGGCTTGCTCGACCCAATTGACCCAATTCTACGATCAGAGCTAATCCGGTATGGCGAGATGGCCCAGGCTTGCTACGACGCTTTCGATTACGACCCATTCTCCAAATACTGTGGAAGCTGCAGGTTCGTGCGTCGCAGGTTCTTCGAGTCACTGGAAATTACGCACCATGGCTACGGCGTCACTAGATACCTCTACGCCACAGCGAATATCAAGCTCCCCAATTTCTTCAAGCAATCGCGGTGGCCAAAAATGTGGAGCAACCGGGCCAACTGGATCGGATACGTTGCCGTTTCCAACGACGAGACTTCAAAGATTTTAGGCCGTCGTGACATTACCATCGCCTGGAGGGGCACGGTAACGCGCCTGGAATGGATCGCAGACTTGATGGACTTCCTTAAACCCATTAATGGAAACCAGATCCCATGCCCGGATCCGACAGTAAAGGTCGAATCCGGGTTCCTGGACCTCTACACCGACAAGGAAGAAACCTGCCGGTTCTGCAAGTTCTCGGCCAGAGAACAAATTTTGGCCGAGGTCAAACGACTGGTACAACTCTACCCTGACGAGGAATTAAGCGTTACGATCACGGGCCACAGTCTGGGCAGCGCTTTGGCCATGCTAAGCGCGTACGATATAGTTGAAACCGGGTTACACGTGTTGCCGGATGGTCGGGCTCTGCCGGTTTGCGTTTTCTCGTTTTCGGGTCCTCGGGTCGGGAATGTGAGATTCAAGGAGCGAATGGAATCGTTGGGCGTTAAGTTGCTGAGGGTCGTTAATGTGCACGACGTAGTGCCCAAATCGCCTGGGTTTTTATTTAATGAACAGGTGCCGCCGGTGATAATGAAGATGGCCGGAGGACTGCCCTGGTGCTACTCTCACGCCGGCGTGGAGCTGACCCTAGATCACAAGAACTCGCCGTTCTTGAAACCAACGGATGACCCGGCTTGTGCTCACAACTTGGAGGCTCTCCTGCATTTGCTTGATGGGTATGCCTTTCTAATTAAATTCTCGTTAACGATTGCTAGCACTCTAAACATTTTGCCATGAACTCGTTCAATTTTCATCCTTTCTAAATTTTAATCCACGAACTAAATGAAATTTCATTCTTTTGTTTCAATCTAGGTAATGGGGTCACCCATTGCTGCAATAAAGAATTTGGAAATGGTCTTTTAATGAAATCAACGATTATTTGAGAGAGCAATGCTATTAGTCACAACAAAATTCAGTTGTTAAATAGGGCTTATGAGTCGGGTGCATGTTTAGATTTATAAATGGGTTTTCCGGGAAGCCACTAATCTTACGATGTGCTTGTGTTATGATAAATCTTTTTTAGTAAGTTTAACTCCATACGAAAGAGAAAAATTCCCACCTACAATTATGTAACAGTTCCATTTTAAAGAAGGCATTTATTGACCACTAAAGCAACTTGAAAGTGACTGAATTGACAATTGGGTTTTACATGAGCCACTAATCTTATGGCGTCCTTGGCTTTTAGTAGCTCTCTGTTAGTTATGTTTAATTGCATACGAAAAGAATAAGGCATTTATTAACTAGAAAGGGACTTGAAAATGACCGAATGGAGTAGTGTGAATTTGTGTGACTAGTTTGTATACATTTTGTCAAAACCATGTTTCAGTCTTTATTAGTACGTTGCGTAGCAAGTAATAAATTTATCAATTTAATATTATATTCTTGATTTAAAATTTTAAATTGTTAAATTTATAAATTATTTTTATTTAATACATAATTATTTAATTACACAATTCACACGGTAATAAATTCTGTTAAACATTATAATTAGAATATCTCAGCAGGCCCTTAGTGATGGCCTTCCGCTGAGGCCTAAGCCCTCGTGACCCCTTTTATTTTTGGGTATTAAAAGTATGGGCTTATTGGAGATTATTAAAACGAAGAACTACGATGAGATAGCGTACCTCATCCCTTATTGGTTATAGCCATGCCATGGGGCATTAAATGTCTGCACGATTTCCCCATCAGTGGCAGTTAAGAATGACATAACCGATGTAATCTGATAAATTCCTTCATTATTGCTGTTTTGCAATGTTGTGAAAGTGCTTTCCACTAAGTAACTTCTATATATATATATATATATACTCGTGTGTGTGCGTATCCTATTGTAAATATATATATATATATATATTTGAGGATAGTATATTTCACTTTCAACAACTCACCTCTTGAATTCTTTCTACATAAGATATTATATTTCACTTTCAATAACCCACCTCTTGAATTCTTTCTACACTTTGAATCGAGGTCTCAATTTAGAGATTACTACATTGCATGTGTTCTAAGATCGTCCAGCGCAACTGATATTCGACAATTTGTAATAAAATGAAATATCACAGTGCCATGACAACATGTAGACAACTCAATTTAACTTGTTTTGTATGGCATCGTTGAAAACTTAATGCAACTTTCTTTTCTAGTTAAAAAAACAAAGGTCATAGCAATCCAAGAGGGTTTCGCTTTATCTTATTTATATCTGATTATATTGTGTGCAGGTACCATGGGAAAGGCCATAGATTTGTGCTAGCAAGTGGGAGGGACCTTGCATTGGTGAACAAGGCTTCTGATTTTCTCAAGGACCATTACTTGGTTCCACCGCACTGGAGGCAAGATGAGAACAAGGGTATGATAAGAAATAATGATGGCCGCTGGATGCAACCGGAAAGGCCTAATCTCGACGATCACCCTCCAAATATGCACCACTATCTCCACCAGTTAGGCCTATCTTCCGAGAACCGCTAGTGATTGTATCTCCTGGATAATTAGGCAAAGAACCGATTACCTGTAGATTGTAATTGTAATGCTGATGGGTAATTTACCAATGGAAACTTGTATTATTCCTCGAGTATCCATGGGAAATCTATTCTTGTCAAGCTCCCTCCATTTTCCCGTAAACACCGGTTATAGAAACTGAGTTTTGCAATTCATCATGCAGTGTAAAAAAAAATCCTGGAAAAACATTCGAAATTTGACCTTAAATGTGACGATATTAAGCCCTAAATGGAATTGGAGTTGGGAATGGATGGATTAAAAAGATGGGCTACAGTACGGTCCCGAAAGGTTTGTTGATCTCGTAGGCCCGGGCCTAAAATCTCGCTTAGGCCCCCGCCAAACTGGATGGTTGTAATCAGGTTTAGTTTAATGCAAGTAAGGCTTAAGTGGTTTGGGCGATATATAAGGCGGGCTTTGAGGCTCTTTGGGCCCCGCTTTTTTTGGTTTTTTAATCAAATTTCGGAAGGTAGAATGGCCCATTTAGAGACCTTCGTCTTTTTAGGTGCAAGGGGAGGGGGGATGACCCAGCCAGCAACCCCCACAAATGGTCCTCCAGGATAAATCTTTAAAGCCCCTACTGGTTGTGTTCCAAGCAGCTACAACTCACCTTCTTGATTTACAGCAGATGTTGCAAGGAAGCCAGCAACTCTGTTGGCCTCTCTCTACACATACACACGCAGCACTGTAACTTGCCACCTCCTGCTCAACAATTCACGGCAGCTTTCCGACAAATTTGCCTGAGGATGAGTGTCCAGTGTGGTTCCCCGGAGACACTCCAATGCTAACTTCAGGTTCTTAATAACTTTCGAACGATGGAAATTACTTTTGATTGATGTTTAAAGCAACTAAAAGCATCAAAAGTTAATGCAAAGCACACTCACACAACGAACATAAACACGTGCACAAGGACATGGTAATGCCACAATTTTTAATAATGTTTCCACACCTCAATCAACTTGTTCAGGGATCTGATGGAAGAACCGTTCTCTGACAAAGCAGCCAAAGCTTTTTGTCTCATCAGTGAACTGGTTTCTCTCAACTCCTTCCCCTTTTCCGAGTCCATCAACTCGTTCACTCGTGCCTCCAACTCAGCTCCGCTCACGAACCCATCTTCCTCGTCTTTTTGCTCCACTGCAATAGCCATCTTCATGTCCTCCACCAATATATTTCTATTCATATGCTGCTCCGCATGGAGGGGCCACGCCACCAATGGCACCCCAGCAACAACTGCTTCTAGCACCGAGTTCCAACCGCAGTGGGTCACGAACCCGCCCACCGAGCCATGACGGAGCACGGCAACTTGCGGGACCCATGATTTCACCACCATAGCCCTGTCTTTTACTCTCTCCAGGAATCCCACAGGCAAAATTGACCCCAAATCGAAATCACTAACATATTGGGCTTGCTTGCTGTTGTCTTCACTTGGTGGCTTCTTGACTACCCACAAAAACCTTTGTCCGCTCCTCTCTAACCCATTAGCTATTTCTCTAACTTGTTTTATAGAGAAAGATCCACGGCTGCCAAAACAGAGAAAAACCACTCCCTTACTCGGCTGCCTATCAAGCCATGAGAGGCAATTGTGCTGATTACCGTCTTCCCTGGCAGCAATCAAAGGGCCGACGTAGTAAATTGGGGGAATCGAAATTGCGGTGTTATGATTACAACCGGACAATACTCCTCCGGCGAGAATCCCGACGGCCTTTGGCTCGAGATCTTCAAAGGTGTTGACAATAATTCCATCAGCTTCTGGCAGACGCGAGCAGAAAAACATAAAATCGTGATAAGCAGGATCGTCTCGATCCAGCGCCGGTTCAGGCGCGTGAATTGCTTTCAACGGAGGGATGCCGGGGAACTCAAGGACAGTTTCCGTAAGATCTTTGAAGCTCGCATGATAAGCAAACTGCTCATGAATTCTGGGAAAATAAATAAAACCAGTAAGACAAGCAGCCCCTGAAGTGAAGAAGTAGTAACTGGGAATGTTTAGCTTTCTGCCAATAGAAAGCGCAGAACCGCAAAACAAGTCAACAACAAACGCTCTAACCCTAACACTGCTGCCGGCACAGCACATCTCTCGAAGATATTGGAGAACTTTGGGCGCATTGAGGCGAATGGCCTCGAAAATCATGGCAATCGCGCTGCGGGTGGGCGCGGGGTCGACGGAAATGGAGGGAAAACGGTGGAAGGAAATACAAGGGTGGGTTCGGGAGATTAGGTCGACGTATGAATCCATGCTTGGGTTGCGCAGGAGATCACTGTCGGCGAGGAGGATGGTAACGGAGAATTGGCGGCTGTAGCGGTGGGAAATAAGCTTGGCAAGCTCAACCATGGAGATTGCGTGGCCCATGCCTGGAGCCGCGTAAAGGACTATTGTGTCTCGCATCTTCTATTCTTGGTTGGAACAAGCGGCGGCGCCGGCTGGGGACTGGCTTCCGCGGCGCCGAGTTTAAGTGCGTCTTCCCTTTCTAAAACCTTCCACACTGCGCTTACAGCTTATCTGCCGACTCGTTTTCTCTGCGCCGTTCCTTTATCCCCCCCCCCCGGGGGTCTGTTTGGTTAAAAATAAAAATTGAGGGCACATCATGATACGTGTGTGTGTGTGGGTCCCTAGAAAAGGATAGAACTGTTACTGGGACGTGATGCGCCGACACTGCTCTACTTACGCGAGAAATGAACTGGGAACCCCGACCGGTGCATTGCCTCTTCGATAAGGAAGGAATAAATAAATAATATTTAAAATATAATATAAAAATAATTAATAATATAAATTTATTTTATTTTATTTTATTTATATGTATTATTCTGTTTAATAAATATTATTACACAGTTATATTCTAAAAATAAATAAACTATTTACGACATAAACTAAGAAATTTACAAATTCTGAATTGTATATCTACATTGTAGATTCATGTGAGATTTTTAAGTTGAAAAATGTGAGAAAAGCTGGCATAAAAGCTTTGGACTCAACTCATCAATTTTTCAAAATTTGTATCAAATCAGCATTTTGTTTCTTTTTCTCTATTTGTTATTTCGCAGAAAAACTACCGAAATGAAACAAATACTAAACAGCAAACAACAAAAGAAAACTAGACTAAGAGAACGGACACAGTAAAAGAGACCAAAAAAACAAAAAACAAAAAAAAAAAGAAATGTACTAAAACTAGAGGTACTAAAAAGTTGTATCAATTTTTTTTCTTTTTTTTTTTTTTTACTAAATGATGTGGAAGACATAAAATGAAAAGGACATCGTATTAGCTAGTACAACATAAAAATAGTTGGGGTCCAAATAATTGGGCTCAAAGACCAGGCCTAAAGCATTTAATTTACACAAATACGAAAACTAAACCACCCTCAAGCCATTTGTAAGACCCTAATCTCCATCCGCCTTCCTGGGCGGCCGACGGATGACCTAAAGGCCGAGCTCTCGATCAGTGTTTCATTTTACGTTTATTCCCTGTCCAAAGAACATATGGATTACAAGACTTGGTTGTTGGATGCAACTTAAGGTCCCCCCCCCCCCGTTGGTTGTGGTCGGATCCAACTCGAAGGCCATTCAGACACCGACTTGCTGCTGCCCCGCCTTCAATCCAGCCCTTCCTACCATATTACATCCATACACGCTGTGTTTAATTTCGGGCAAAAAATCACAGGCTGAAAACCCAAAATCCAGTTTTACCCTAAATAAATAAATCCACAACCATAAAATCTGGCCAACCATCCACAGTGCCCGTCTTCAGTTCATCCACACCCAACCATCCTTCTGCACCCAGCGACTAGGTGCCGGCCTGGGACAGGACAACGGGAATTTGGAAGAAGAAAAATGGAAACGAAAGAAACAACTGGAATTTGGGGGAAAGAGGTGAAAAACAAGAGACAATGAACGGCGAGAATTTAGAGGGGAAAAAGGAAACGATGTCGTTTGTCACAGAAAAGAGAATTGTACAATCTTGGATTAATTTTCTTGGCAGAATTCGAAGAGGAGAGAATTTTCCCATCTGGGGTAGAGTAGGCAGGTGTCTAGTGTCTACATGCGCTATTCGCTTGAGTGGCAATTCGAAGTAGTGAAGCTCTTGACATTAGCTTCACCATTAGTCCTCAGAGGAGGAGGCACTTTGGTTAATGACGTTAAGGAGTTCAAATGTAACCTTTATTTCGGTTGTGGCGTTAAGGCATGGTTTAACAGTAATTTGTCGGCAAGGAAAACCTGAACATATGCTCCTCCAGAAAACCTTTTTAACAGGTATCAAATATACAAAACGAGGGCGAGGAGGACAATTAATTATGTCCCTCTTCAGCGAATGGAAAAGCAAGAACATCCCAAAACAATTTTCGGAAAACTGGAAGAGGGGGACAAAAGAAACTTGTACGATACGGGATGGCTCTCCTCTTGCAAAATTTCCCACCCAATCCTATCAACCTATGCAACGGAGCGTGGGCTGAACAGCAATATGCTTAGCCCCAACGCATTCCATTTCTTTTCCGCATGTTTGTCAACGGCCAAAGAAAATAAAACCGACGATTCAGCACAGGCAATGTCATTGCCAAATTGAAAGTATTTCAACTATTCCGTGAAGTAGTTTTCTGAAGTGGCTACCTACTAAATTAATAGATAAAGGACGTCGCCCACATTTATGGGGTTTGGGGAAGAATCAATGTCCGCAATCTTCCTTTTTGTCTTTGCGAAGAGGCTGTTTCTTTTGGTTTTGCTAAGAGGCTGTTTCTAAGATTCAAACCTGCAACCACCAAGTCACAATGGAATAAATAGGTGCAAAGGAAAAAGAAAGAAGGAATATAAGCTCCCTAAAGTGGATTAAGTCAAAAAAATTATAATAAAAAAAAACCCCCCCTTTACGGTGGAATACTGGAACAAACCTCTAGTCGGCCTTAAACATACCTTTTACTTTTATATACCCACGACCAGCGAGTCGTGTAATGATTTGCAGTTACATTGACTAATAATTTACCTCATAATGTAGAAATAATAAATAACCAATAGAAAAGTGATTGGCCATGAAAAATTATACCGACCTTAAAGTATCGATGCATGATGCTGCATAACCAACACTAAACCCCTGCAGCAGCTTTAGCCTCATTATCTGTTGTTCCCTGGAAATAATAATAATAATTATAATAAAGCATTAACATGTACACACAAGATAATAGTAGCCTGGCTTTTTAGGAAAACAGTTTTTGGCCATCGGCAGTTAGATTTGACTAAGAATTATGAAATACTTTCTTAGAATAATCAAGTGGCAAAAAAATTCTGTCACGACATTCCAAATTTATTAAGATGTTGAAAACTGTGGCTTAAGGTGGCACATTTGTATTTTTGGTGCATTGTGGTGCATGTCTTGTAGCCTCGTCCCTCCCATATGGTAAAGCTAATCGGCACAATCAAGGTGGCACATTTGTATTTTTGGTGCATTGTGGTGCATGTCACACACGCGCGTGCGCGTGCGCGCATCATTAATATCAAAGATCTGAGTTTTTAACAAACCTCTGATGGAGGTCCCGTTCGAATCTTACGAGTGGGAGTTCTCATTGTGACTAACTCCTCAGCAGACGTTGGATGAATACCCACAGTAGCATCAAAGTCTGCCTTGGTTAATCCAGCTTTGATAGCAACCGCAAATCCCTATAACATTACACATTGCAAAACCATATAAATCACATAACTTCACAAAAGTGATCTGACACAAAGAATGCACTGATAGGAAGATTCGACGTAGATACCTGCACAATTTCTGGCGAATCTTCTCCACACATATGTAATCCCAGCACCTTGTTTGTTTTCACACAGACTATTAGTTTCTGGAAGACACGATCTGGAAGCCCTGATAAAGTAGCCTTCAAGGGCCTGAAGTTTGCTGTAAAGACATCAATGTCACCATACTCTTTTGCAGCCTGCAACAGTCCTCAGAATCTTAGCACAAGAAACCAATCTTGGCTATTGCAAAACAAGTATGTGTTACCTGCTCTTCAGTTAGACCAACAGTTCCAATTGGTGGCTGGGAAAAAACGGCAGATGGCACAGCCCTTCTCGGGAAGGAAATATGCACTCAGGTTAGATAGCTCATACATAATCAACTACATCGAATATAAATATCGAGGCACTTTGAATATGACAAACACCAAACCACTTTGATGCCAAATTTTCAGTCTCTGAAAAGAGTCATTTATGCTTAACAATATATGCTCAATTACCAAAAGGATGGTGTCTTTAACATTCTAGTATGAGCAGTTTTTTCATTAGCTTACATTAGAAAAGGTATGAAAGATCTAACTTTGATAGACTACCTATAATCAGGCTTTGTCGGCTGATTCTGAAATAGAGTTTTTGCCAATGCTCCCCCCTCCATCAAAGCAACTGGAGTCAAATTCAGCCTGTCTGTAACATCTCCAACTGCCCAAATGGAAGGAACTGATGTGCATGAATATTCATCAACCTGTGAGCAATAAAGACAACATTTTAAGAAGAATTCCAGAGAGGAAATTAAGCAAAACAAAAACTGAAGCATTGCAAAAACCACCTCTATTGCTCCACCATTGGTCATTCTCACCCCCACCTTTTGTAATCCCAAGTGCTGAAATGCAAAACAAACCAGAATCATATTGGCACATTTTTTTTTCATTTGAAGAACAGAAGTAACAACTGTTTCAGAGGAAGTTCAAACATATTTCCAGAAGCAAGTGGCTTCAAGTCTGCTAGGTTGTGATCACTGGCATAGAACCATAAAGCACAAAATACAATGCAACACCATAAATCAAGGGCTTGTGATAGTCTCTGAATAGTGGCCCATGGTCCTAAGCATGGCCACAACGCAGCCAAGCACAAAAGATAAATAAGTACGGATGCAAAGCAGCCAACAACAAAAGAGAAATTGCAAACCTTTGTATTGGGCCTACGTCCAGTGGCAAACATTACATGGGAGAAACCTTCAACTGTCCCTTTGTTGGTCTTGAGTGACAGTGAACCATCTGCTGATTTATGAATAGCCTGTGGTCTTTCCTCTGTATGGAACTCAATACCTCTTAGAGACATTTGCTCTGCAACAAAGTCTCTAATCTACAGGAATAGAGCAACCTTAGTTGTTAATAAACATTGAAATACCTACTAATTGAGCCCCTATAGTTATCTACTTATCATCACCTCTTCATCAAAGCCTCTTAGTACTTTTTTCTGCCGTATAAATACATGGACCTCGCTTTTCAAGCCATTAAAAATACCAGCAAATTCCAACGCAATGTAACCTCCACCAATGATTGCAATTTTCTCTGGCTTTGAGGGCAAATCAAGCGCGGCATCTGAATCTATTGCATATTCACTTCCAGTAATTGGAGGAATAAAGGGTCGACCCCCAACCGAAACAAGTATGTGTCTTGCTGAATAAAGCTTTTGATCAACCTCAACTGTATGCGGATCCACAATCTGCAGATATTTGGCCAGCATACATGCACAAATAACAAAAGTATCAGTACAGGATCGCACCATAGCAACCACTTCAAATAGTCTAAACTCAATTCAGATATCCCTACATTCATGCATAAACCTGAAAATGCACTCAATGGATCGTCATACCTTTCCATGGCCCTCGATTAGAGTCACATTAGCATTTGTCAAAATATTCTTATAGATACCAGTAAGGCGCTGCAACTCAGCATTTTTGTTAGCCATCAAGGTGTCCCAATCATGCTTTTGTTCTGCCTCATACTTCCACCCAAAACCCCCACTCTCGTCAAACTCGTGAGAATATTTTGATGCGTACACAAGCAGTTTCTTCGGTATGCATCCGCGAAGAACACAGCTGTATTTAGAAATCTGAGGAGACATCACTCACAAGCTTCAAGAGTAAAACAAGAAATATTATCATAAACAAAGTTTATGAGTCCTATCACTGGTTTTCACAGCAATTTGGACACTAGGTCACAAGATACCGAGGTATTTCTCCTCGCAGGAATTTGAAAAGACAGAACACATTATTAACTAAAAACATTCACCCAGTTAGCTCCCCCCACAGCTTGACAGCTTATCTATAATATCCTACACGGAACCGAGCAAATAATCACCCGGAGAACGTATTTAAAAAAAAAAAAAAAAACACAGAGAGAGAGAGAGAGAGAGAGAGAGGAGATCGAGGGGATAGCCTTTAGCCCAATTAACATTGATCTGATTGGCTTGCCGCAATCGCGTACTTAGACACGCAAAATCAAACACTAGGGTCACCTTTGAATGGCATTTATAAGCTCAAAAAGACAATCACCACTACGTGACAACAAATAGGGAGTAGGTTTTTCTCAAGAGACAATTTTCATTAACCCAAATAGGTAGCAAAAAGAATTCAAACTATTGTATGAAGGTGTGAAAACGCAATACGAAGAATTCTTTTTTAAAATTAGCGATCTTTTTCACTCAAAACTCGCCTTTAAGTCTTATCAACACATCAGAACCGGAACTAGTGTGCGAAATTGGCGTCCACAAGCATTCTTCCTCTGTAATAGCTACTTACGTGCCACCGACGCCTCCAGTGGTCTCGGAAGATATTGTGCCGAAAGGAAGCTCACAGACAGCAACGCGCGCGCCAAAATTGGCGGCGAAGCGGGAGGCACGGACACCGCCACTTCCGGCGCCAATCGTGAAAAGGTCGAAATCATAGCGGCGAGCTTGCTCGGCGCCATTATCGGAGTCCGCGCGAGCGGTGAAACGGAAGCGGTGATGGAGGTGGCGCTGAAGAAGAGAACGGCGGCAAGGAGGGAGAGATGTTAGGGTTCTGGGAAGAGACAGGCGATGGAAAGACAGAGGAGCTGATACCGGGAGCTTCTTGTCTAGCGTCCGGAGAGCCGGGGAGGCTAGCTTTGGAGCGGCGAGAGGAGCGGCGGCCATTGGCCGCTATGTTTCTAGAAGAGAAACAATTATACCTTAGCGGATACGTCGACAAGGTTTTCAGACCGTTCGCTACGTTACGGTGGGTCCCCTAAGTGGTCATCGACGGCGGCGGTGACTTGATGAAATTGCGTTTTGCGTAGAGTTTCTTGTTTGAGTTATGAATCCTCGAAATTTAGGATCGAAATAAATGAATGGGGATGACCGGATGGGTCATGCAGGCGGCCCAGTTTGATTAACCGACTCGGAAAAAACTAAGAAAAAAATTTTTTTTTAAATGCTATGACATTAATTTTTGCAGCAGATTATAATGTAAAGTCTAATTGAGTGTCAAGGGCACTTTCAAAAAAATAAAATAAAATAAATAAATAAAATATATATATATATATATATATATATTAATTTAAATTATTAATCATTATCGATCACTAGATTTAGATGATGATGAGCGGGCTTTCTTTGGGTCCCGGGAAAATCAATTCTGTGTATATGAAGGAGGTCCATGGCTTCTTGGGCCTGAAGGCCCGTGTTAGGCCCTTGAACACTTTACCTTGTGTAGCCGATGTATTTTTAAACTTTGATTGCTCTCTCTACCAATATGAATTTCATGTTTTCTTTTTCGCTTTCATAGAAGCTATATAACATAAAATTAAACCCCGTGTCACATTTAATTTTCGGATTTAAAGTAACCAGGTACACAAATATTTTTTTTTATTTAAATTTTTTCATAATGGGTACACAAATCAACACACAGAGAGAGAAATGGTTTTTGCTACAGCCAGAGATTTCGGCATTTTCACATTCTTTTCAACGAGGAAAATTAATCAACGACTCAAGGAAGGAGCTTGGCTTTAGAGGGACAACCCTGATTCCTCATCCTCCTCAAGGGAGGAGGTGTAAACTATGTAGAGAGACCAAATGAGACCAAACACACCCAAAAGGATCCAACCAAGAAGGTTGTTGCTCAAACCAAAGGGAAGCCCTGTTCCTTCGGTGCTCATTCTTTCATCCACCAAAGCCATGGCTGGGCTTGAAATGCTTGCAGCACACACTGCTGCCATCAGTGATGCGCTCATGCCCTTGCTTGTCCCACTTTCCTCCACAAGCGGCTTACCTTCCATGGAACATCTCACTTTCCCCTTCTTTGCCATTGTCGGCAAACCTACCACCGCATGAAAAAAGTTGAGAAACCAACACAACATATGAAGCGGCCAATTAAGTGTCAAAACTAGTAAAAACCAATCCTAATCAGAGTTTAGTTTCTTTTAAATGTTTTAGTTTGTGCTTTTATGAAAAGGACCTTTTCTTGGCCTGGCAAGCTCGTAGATACTACTTGACAAAAGTTTGACGACATGGCATAAAGAGTACGGACAAGATCATCAAATTTCACTCAAAGGGAGAAGAAAGCTTACTGAGAACAGGCGACGATGAGAAACCCACTAATTGCTTGCCGACAAGGGCTGCACGAGCGATTGATGAAGTTGGAACGCTAGCAGTTATGGTGGCCATTTTTCTTGGGTGTGAAAGAAAATGGATTCGAGTAACTAAAATCCAAACCAGTTTCTACCTAGCCCAGAGCACCAGAAGAGTTTACTAACCAATATCATGTGTTCAACGCCTCTCCGCTGCACCACATAACATGAATAGATAGGCAGCCCCTCATTTGACATCCGCTATCCACATGAGCCCCAACCACATTCTTCCACGTGTCAAATGATCCACTTAAGAGGAAAGGCAGACTGACAGGAAACTGGTCCAGTTTCCAAATTTGCCAGATCACAATCTTGGCAAAATTTGCCAAGCTAGTCTCTCTCTTTCTCGTCTTCTTCCAGGTGAAAGTACAGAACGCAGGGCAATAATGCGAATAGGATTTTATGGCATTATCATAAATACTCTTCGAGTTACAATTTTGCTGAAAATATAAAACCAAAAAAGCAGAGAAAGAAAAGGAAAGAAAGCTGGGCCACATCTAGGGAGAACCAGAAAACTAACTAAACAAAATAAAAACTGTGGCAATCAGGAAATTATGCACTTATTGGTAGAAATCCATATAATAGGGACATGGGAACCACCGGTATTACGTACGTTATACGAAGATGTGCCGAACTTCCTTTCTTCAACCGAAAAACTTGGTAACAAGACGGTGAGTGCATCGTAATATAGTGCGATCGGGTAAAAAATCTATCGAATTCATATAAAATAAAAAATAAATTTTTCTTAAAAAAAATAAAAATAAAAATCATGCAAGCCGTTAAATGGACTGCACACTCCTCTCACGTTATCACAAAATCAAACCCTTACCTGAATCTTCGTTTCAGAACTAAATTTCTGAAATCTCAATTGGATCCTTAAATTTATGTACACGCTACTAGCAGCACAAGAATATGGCCCAGGGCCTCTTATTTCCTTTGAGGTTATTGCAACTAATCAACTCAGCTCCTAGAAGATTATGGCCGTGATATGGGGAAAAATACAAGTTGAAGTTTTACAGTAGAAACTGTTGAAAAGAATCAAGTGAGAACACCGAGTTTCTGGAACGAGAAGAAGCAGGTCAACGTCGCCGATCTCTGCAGATAATGCCACTGGTCATGCTCTCATTTCAATTACTCGTGGATATTGCACCGTTGTAAATAGGGATGATCATAGTTAACATGTTTGCTCCAGTGAGGCTTATACTTCCCAATACCGATATCCAACCATGGTTTCAGAACTCCATCATAGTGCAATACTGTTGCTCGCTGAATGTCAGCCTGTTCAATTTCAGACTCATAACCTAGCCCAAGTCTATGCCATTTCTTGTCCAAAAAGACTGTCCGGTCGTAGAAGGTTGCCCAACCTAGTGGCAAGCTTCCAGCCTTCCACAATGGCCTCTTGTAACCCTGCAAACGACCATGGGGCAGTATAAGCACCAGGACATCCATCAGAAGACGGATTCATCTATGCATCACAAAGAGATCGTGGTAAGCATGCGTATAATACAAGACCGAAAGCAAAGGACACATTACCAATCCAAAAGCCATCGGGTTGAGAAACAAAGTATCAGGAAGTAAAGTACAATATCAACCCAAATATGTCCAATCACTGAAGATTTATCGGTGGTTTCAGATTCATACACAACAGGATCCTCCCATCTTCATTGTCCTTACCACAAGGTCCACCACTGAGAAGGACATCCTATTTATTTTAGACTATGCCTATATTTGCTTGAAATGTCCGCTTTGCAAACTTACATGGAAAAGTAAAACCGAATGCCATATTAAGAAACATGGTTGCAGAAACAAAGAAACAGCATAATCTGAAGAGAAAATTGGCATCCAAGCGAAAGCAAGTATGATGCAGATGTATGCATACCATTTGCAAGTATTCATGGTAGAGGGCAGTTAAATTTTGTCTCCTCCACTCTTGCAGGTCAAACACATTCATTCCAAATGCCCATGTGCACGCCTTTGGGTCAAACCTCTTAGCCACATATGGATCTGAGAAATTTATGAACATATCCATTCGGTGAAATGAATATTCACTTTCCTGGCAAGTCTTCACTGCACCATTTACTTTGCCATTCATATCTATGCTCCAAAGTCCAGTTACATCCCCTTGGACTACCACATCATGGTCAAAGAGCACAATCTTATTCAAAAGGGGGAAGATGTCTGGGAGATAAAAACGAAGATAGTTCAGTTCAGAAGTATATCTCAGGTCATGAGAATTTTGTGTCTTTACTTCTGAGATATACTTGGCAGAAAATACTTCAAGATTGTTTATGCTCTGAATCTGAATCATAGCTTTTCCTGGAGGATTCAACAAGAACCACATCGAGATGGCTGGGAGGTTGAGATAATCTGTCACTACATGGAAAACAATTTTCTCTGGCTCCTGCCAATAGTTAAGTCCAAAATCATAAGCCTTAGTTCATTTGAAAACCTTTTGCACAAGCAACTATACCGACCACAACTGATTTAAACAACTACATGATGTTGAAAAAAGTACTACCAAGATGAGGACATTGTTCCAATCATTGGGCTCATATATGTAAGGCCAGGGAAAAATGAACAGATTAGTTTTGTTTTTTTTTTCCTTTACAGTCATCAGGTTGCTGTTTTCCCATAAACATACAAGAGCAATATGATGCTATGTGTTCTCTTTTCTCAGCGTCATTTTCATTTGTCTTCTTTTTCTTTTTTTTTTTTCTGAAATTTCTAGAAGTCTGCTGTTTACAGAAAATTTCAATGGTGCCTCAGTTAATGAAAATAGTGTAGGTCAGATTTGCTATTTAGTTGTGATAAGGCTTCAGAAACAAAGACGAAAAAATGTTTGCATTCCGTATACATCACTGTCAAGTATAAGCTTGTCCTTGAGGTTATCATGCCATTAAGACATACAGGATATATATACATTGCATTCAAGTCACACGGATGCCAACCCTCACATGTTGAGCTTCCTTAGACAAAATGTTTACATTAACCTCATAAAATGCGATCTCTAAATGTTTTGTTCTGCTTAAAGCCAGGCAAGTAATAGGAAACTCAACCAAAGCCAGTAGCAGTGCCTGTAGGTAAGGAGAATTATTAATTTAAAAAGGGAAAATCTGGATGGACACCAAAATGGTGGACTCCAATGGACACAACTGATTTTTATGTTACATATAAGAAATTTTATACTACATTGATATTTTGCATGTAGTGTAAAATGTGTTGTATGTAGTATAAAAACTTTTTGTATCCACTAGAGTTCACCACTTACTTTTGTATCCATGTAGTCAGACTATTTTGAAAAATAGAGGGAGAAATAGAAGACGGAACAAGCTAATGCAGTTTACCTTGGCAGAGGAAACTGTGGAATTCACAACCACTGCACAGGCTAGAACATTGTCAGTGAAAACAGCATAGTGATATTTATATGGATCATGCACTCTTCGTTGGTTAGGGAACCGTCTTTCTTCTGGTGGCAATTTAAGATATTGAGTGGTCAGCCCCATAGAAAGGCAATGAAGGCCTTTTGGTGTACTTCTAGCAGCAAGATGAACTAGATAAGCTGCTTGATTCTGCTGTGCTCGAACCTGTTCTTCAGCATTGTGAGTCATAGCATGGAGCTTCTGGGCCATGGAGTGGCAGTCTGGAAAAATGCGACCAGCTTTGTTCAATGAGACCTCCATGGATCTCATTTTCTGTAGTGCACTGCAAGGCTTACTTATATTTAGATTTCAAACAAATTTGATTCTTTTTTCCTAAACCAAGCATGGTATTTCATTCCATAGACAACATTATAATCTTATTTTCTCAAAGGTATGCAATTTTAGCTGTCAAATAGCATTTGCCAACAGAACCGAAAAAGAATAGACAAAGGATATTGATTTACGAAATACCTCCTTGACAAATCTGAGTCCTTGTGAGCTTCACCCATAGTTCGTTCCAACTCTTTTATTCGCTGTCTCAACTCCTTTACAAAATGAGAATGACTGCCAGCTGGTGCAAAATTCAGGTATGCTTTAGCTCTAATGAGGAGATCTTTCATCTCCTTCACTTTCTCATCTCTAGCTTTCCTTGCTGGAGGCCGTACATTCTGATCACGTTGAACTATTGTTTGATGAACTTGCCCCCACAACTGAAACCAAAAAACATATCATGCGAACCACAAGAGCATGGTAAACTCTATCATCTGAATGTACAGTAGATAATTGTGTTCACTGTGTATAAGCTATTGGTCACGACCAAAGTTGGAAAGAACCTGCAATTGATAGGTAACTAAAACAGTAGCTGGGACAAAGTCAACAGTCTTCTCTTACTTCACATGTTTGACAAAAAGTATCAGCTGCTAGCACATTGTAGCCAGCTATCATTTCTCATATCTTAAACCTTAATCTCAGCCTCTTCTTAGTAGTCCTTCCATGTAACAATAGATAATCTCATCTAGCTTTGCACAACACCTATTCATGTTACATGCACAGATATACCTACAACAAATTCCTTTGGAAAACTGGTTCATCCCCAACAACTGCCTCTAGCATTAACTTATGACCATATACACGATGTTCGTCTATTTAATGCCCAACCTGTACTGCAAGCCTTTCTAAACAAACAAAAAAATGTCTGTCAACCTTCAAGGCAAGCACCCAGAGTAAACTAAGCAATGAGTTGGCATGCCATCTAAAAAATTCCATTTTGCTGCACAACGAAACCTAATACCAGATAGAAAATTAGGTATTGCAGTTGCATGCATATTAGTGTATGTTTATGAAGAAAATCTAAGTCCATGAAATAGTTTCACATTTTGCAGGGGATCATCCTATAAAACTACTAAAAGAAACTGGCTTTTCCTCATCTTGGTCTGAAAAAATGTGAAAAATGTAGTCACACAATATTAACAGTGCGATGAGATGATCACAGAATATAAAAATGAAAAATACCTTCTCTACAGACTTAGATGATGTTGTTTCCTGTAGAATCTCTGGATTTTTGTCTTCTACTTCATCATTAGTTCCTGACACTGAAGTTGTTATGAGTCACAGCAAGGTTTACAATCAATGAAGTATGAAAGAGTCAAAGCAAAAAGTAAACACTACTAACCATTGCTTTCCAAACCAGTAGCATATCTAGCATTTTCGGACTGCCTCATACTAAGGTCTGTGTCCCCCATAGTTCTTGATTGCTTAAAATCATTTTTCCCATCAGAAGAACTGAGACCCACAACAGAACTGAAATCCTTCTCCCTGTAAATGACAAGTTTAGGCTCTTTCAAGCCTTCATCTGCTTCCTGAAACAAAAGCATCAACGTTGACAACACGCATAGCCAAAAAATATCTAAAAACAAGAAGTAAGGTTTTAGATGCAAAATTTTAGATCAAGAGAAGGCCACAATTCAGAGGGTACCTGTTCCAGCGCATTGAGTTTTACAGCATCGGCCCTGTATTTCTGCACCAAAAAAGAAAAAAAAAAGAAAAAACAGAGTCAAAAGAAAAATAACTTGAATCAAATCTGTCAACTATTTCGAATTTCAGTATTAATGAAAATTGTCCGGGCAAGGGAGTCCAATACAATAATTGGACATAGCCTCCGAAACTATCTTTATCGAACAGAGGAGAAAAAAAAAAAAACTCAGATTCGAGTAAAAGCAATTTCTTACAATCCGGCCATCTTCGATAAACTCTTTTTGGCCTGTCAAAACAGATTCGCAAGTAGACAAGAAAAAGATCAATTACAACTTCAAATAAATTCAAAACCATTACTACTCAATCCAAACTACCATCCCAAAGTAAAAAACTTGCCAATGCAGAAAAAAAAAATCCGTGAAGATGATAGATATTTGATCACGAGTAAATCGTGATCAGATCATTACAGAAGCAGCGTTTCCATATTGTGAAAATAGCTTCCCGGACAGAGTCAACTCATTCTATTTATCGCTGAACCTTATTTTCGTTGTCAGAATTTAAAAAAAAAAAAAAAAAAAAGAGTGCACACAAAATAAGTCCAAAATCGACGGCAATCAGAAGAGGAACTTTTACCGATTGTTCTGAAAATATTGAGTCTATTTGAGACGAAAACGAGAGGAGCGAGCACAGTAAAACAAAGAAACGAGAGGATCAAAATCCTCTGCCATCTGTGGACTTTCTTCATCAATATCACACCTGTTTCTCTATCTCTGTTTCTCGATCAATCGTTTTCCGAAAAAGCACATTTCACCTATTCAAGATCGCCCATGATTCGACACTTCGACGACAAGATACGACAGCTAGGGTTTCGTGCTCTTTCCTTTATTGTGCTTTTTGCGTGTTTAAGTGAGAAGAAGAGAGAGAAGCGAGTCAGAGAGCTTGTTCCATGCTTGGCTCTCTCGCCGAGAGAGGGTTTTTTTTTTTTAAAATCTTAAAAGCTTTTTTTTTTTTTTTTTTTGCGTCAATTTAATCGTTGTTTTAAAAGGATTCCCATTTGGATTTATATACGCTTACCCTTGTGAGTGTCCTTCCAGATTTGAGACGCGAGGACGACGACGATTGAGGGGATACGATGGCGGGGCCCACACGTCCGACGCCCGAGGGCGACTGCCATCGGCCGTTGGTTTCTACGTGTCAACCTATGTTTTTGAGCTCGCGTTCTCGCGTTGACGCGTGGCAGGGCAGCAAAAGATTCTGATTATTTATCATTTTCCTTTTTCCCGGGGAAAAAAAATGAATTTTTAATTTTTATTTTCAAAAAGCTGTAAAAGCGGAGGGTTTTTTTTTTTTTTTTTCTGTGTGGGTAATTTGGCATTTTTCTAATAAAAGTTTTAGAATTTTAGCGATAATCTCAGCCATTAGATGTCAAAAACCTAATAATTTCTCCCGTGACCATCTCCAAAACCTATGATTGCACGATGAGGGCTAACGACCAATATTTTGAAAGAAAACACGGCTCTTGCCATGGCCAGACATGGGAGACTGACCTTTATTTTATTTTATTTTATTTTAGGGCATATCACGAGCCTGTACTGTAAAGTACCCAATAGATAACACTCGATGGTAGACATTATTATTATTATTATTATTATCTTCCGCGTAATTTGAAAAACCCCCCCTGAAGTGTAATCACTGAGATGGTGTCCCCTATGTGCTTAATATTTTTAGGATGACCAAAGTTGCAATGCTAATAAACTTTGCAATCCGAGGTCAGTTGATGCTTGCGTCGAGGCCTTGAGTTATGGTCAAGCTGCCATGATCAAGGGACTCGACTCGAGTGTCCGAAAGCACGAGGGGACGTCACGTTGGCAAAAGCACACAGCAGGATCCTCTCATAGGTTAGGAGGTTGCCTTCCACGCCCCGCTTCCGTCTGGGCTTGTTCGGTTTACTCAAGATGTCGGTCGAACACTTCTTAACATGGACTCTGGTTGGTGTTAATCCTTTTTATCTCTCTCTTTTTTTTATATGCATATATTTTAACGCGTAAAACATGTTTAAACCCTGTAAAGAGACGGTTAGACGGTGAATTTTGAGAATGCGCACGAAAAGCTGCGAAAGTTGCTGAAGAACTGGGCGGGTCTCTAGTTGTCCGTCGTTATCGATACTTTTGTTATGGGGCAGCTAGAACTTTATTCCAACCTCTGGGCTATATGTTTGTTGGCATTTTCATTGGTGGAAGTAATTCGTTTTCTTTTCTCTTTTTTTATTGGGTAATAAAATAAGGAAAAATCGGTTCATTTAATCTTAAAGAGACACGTGGAGCTACAAAAAATAAAAAATTAACCTTTTTTTTAAAATTTTTCTTTAGAGTAGTCAATTAAAATTGATAAAAAAAAGTTTTATTTCTACTCGTGTTCTCCTTATCTACCCCAACCCCTGTACGTTGATCCTCAATGCAATACGGATGCAATTATTTTTCAAGTAATACGTGGGATGGATGCCGGGTAACAATATTTTGTTGCACTGTTTTGTACGGTGGGCAGTTAGACTCAATTTATGATGAAAGATGCATCCAATGCCGGGAGGCATTGGGCAATCAACCGCAACCATTAGCATACCACTGGGTCGAGGAGTCAGATTTGTGGATTCGAGTGGGTGGTATCTTAAGTTAATTAAATTTTTAAATTTATCACCTAACAATTTATTTATGATGCAAAATGCATACATTTCATACTTAAAATAATTAATCACAATTATTTATTAAATAAAAACATCAGTTAAATTGATTCAAATAAAATGTTATCCCAATTTTATTAACTTTTAAATTTATTAAGTATTTTAGATTTCTAATTGTTAAATTTTAGATTATTTAAATATTAAATTTAAATTTTACATATACAAATTATTTAAATTTTAAATTAATTGAATTCAATTTTTTTTTAATTTTAAATCATTTTATTTCGTGTGATTTGAGTTGCAAAAATTAATGTAAATTATGTCAAATCAAGACTCCGACAAATTAAATTGATTGTTCGGACAGATTAAATTTGGTGCCTCTACTTTCTTCACTCGGCTTCCACGAGTTTGGTCAGCCCGATGCCAGGTGCTGTTCGAAGTCGCATGGGAGCGGCGGCCACCGACAACTCTCCATTAAGGTAGCTTCGCCGCCACCCCCCTGCTCTTTTTGTGAGATTACATTAAGGGGAACCCCCTTTTTCTGCACAATGTTTAATCGGAAAGAAACGATGGGCCTGAAGAGAGAGGGTGCGGTTTCAACCTTAAAGAGCGTTTTTTAGTACTGTTTACGTTTTTATGTTCTGATGCTTTTGTTTTCACCGCGAACGGTCTAAATTCGGAAAAATCTATGTAACGGGTGAAAACAGCGGTGTCCAAGGTACAAACCCATTAAAAAAAGCACCGAAGAAGAAAAAAAGCATTTTATATTTTTAAAATTTTGTGGATGAGCTTTGGAAGTGGAATTGTTCTCTCACGAGGACGTGGAATTGTTCTCTCGGTGGGGCTCGGAATCGCCTTGCCGAGTCAACTCTTTCGTGGCGTGGGCCCCAATTGTCCAGCATGCCGGTGGTTGGTTTGAAGTTATCAAGGGCGTACGTTTCCTCAACGATTTATCCGCCTGATGTCTCGCACCTTCGATTTATTGCTTAAAAATGTTTTAAACAACTATGTTCAAAAAAGTTTATATTATCTTGGTTTTTTTTTATTTTTTTCATTAAAAATAGTTCTTCATTTATTTTGATTTTAAAATTTTTTTTGACAGAAAATTTAATTGGAAATGAACTTTAAATCTCCAAAAAAAAAAAAAAAGTACAAGATTTCCCACTTGAAAAATCAAATCGACTTTTGGCCAAACCAAAAAAAAAAAAAAAAAAGGACTAATAGAGAAAACTAGAAAAAAATAAAGTATTCGTCAGACATCTCTCTATCTCCCGGCAAAATTATTATATGACGTGATTTGGGATAAGCTGAAAATGGACCAAAAACTTGTATAGATTGTTTCGATGTAGTTTTTTTTTTATTTTTTTATTTGAGTTTTATTCTTTTATATTTTACTCAATATTAGCTTTTCTTTTTTGGACCGAATTAAACAATCCATTAAAAAAAAAGGTATATGATTGGAAGGAATATGCTCAAAAAAAATTCAAATTTCATAAAAAAATTGATTCAAATGAAACAAAACATAAAAATATAAGATTGAAACAAGAAAATAAAAAATAATAAGACAACATTAAAAAAAATTCATAAAAGTTTAAAACCCAGATTTATTTCAAATCCAATTACAAAAGAGCATAGTAACATTAGTACTTGTATGCATTATCAACACACACACAAAAAAAAAAAAAAAAGCACTTGTGTGCAATAAAATTGAAATACGTGAAGTCTTTTTATAACCAAGGCAATGCGCAACTCATTGTTTACTGTAAAAAAAAAATAAAATAATTAAAGCACTCTCGAGCTACCCGAGAATTATTATACGTTTAATGGTACAAATTAAGTCGAGATTAATCTTTGTTATAAAAAGAGACAAAACACAGCATCGATGAGACCCATCCATATTTATGCTGTATTTTTTTGTAGCTTTTTTTTTTTTTTGTGTACAATTCGACATTAGCCAGATCCAAATATTTATTAGAAGACAATAAGACCTGTCGCGATTCCTCGTGGATTTTTTTTTTCTTCTGTTTTGTTTTATATATAATTCATTGTGGATTAGATGAGCTAATCAACTAATTAAAAGATATTTCATTTCACACCAAAAATTAACTTTAATTGTGTTTGGGTTAATACGGTTACTTTCGTTGCTACGTAATTATTTAACTTGAGGCGGTCTAATACTCTACCATGTGTTTTTTTATTTATTTTTATTTTTTTTTATTTTATACCTTGTATCAAGATTCCAAGTTCTTAGCCATTTGTTCGAAAATCCACTATGTATGTACTGGAGGATTGCAAACCATTACACGGTAGTTTATAACCAAACTTTATAAGTTTTGATCATTGCACAATTCTTTTTTTTTTTTTTTTTACAATTTAATTATTTTTAAAAAAATATTAAACTTTTTAATTATATAATAATAATAACTTAATAAATAAGAGTTACAACATAATATTTTTATCGAAACCCTAATAGAGATTGAGTTATACAATATGAGATAAATCTCCATTTTCATTCCTTTTTTTTTTTTTTGTATTTATAAACTTATGCAACACTAAATGTAGATATTTAGTTTTAGGTATTTGAAAAAAAAAAAAAAAAAACCAAGAGACTACACCATTGAGACTTACAGATTTACTATCACCATGTAATTTAACTTAATATGTATAAATTTCTGATGAATATGATCACGTATTGCACGACCCCATTAGCCAAAACCGGACAAAATATAACAATAAAAAGAGAAAATTGTGTTTCTCTATCTGTTTAATTAATTAACACTTTCATTGACTATGCAATTTAACTCTTTTATTTTTTTGTCATCGTCCACGACTGCTTAACTTAAATTTTATAATCCGTAAATAATGTATTACCGGACCGTATCACCCAAAGCCCCCTAAAGTCATACTAATTAAAAGTTGAACTCGTTTCTTCATCGTCCCTCTCCAATCTCCATCTCTTGCCGAGCTTGTCCTGTTTGGTTTTCATCGATTTTTCTTTTTGTCTAAAATTAAATAATCAATATATATAAATACCCTTGATATTAGAGAAGTCAAAGAAAAAGGCCCATAAAAAAGGCAGAGGGAAACTCCTTGGTTCTTGCTCTTTATTTTATTTTATTTTTATTTTTATTTTCTATTATGAGTAATAAGAACATACGCTTAACATTATTAAACATCTCAAGGGATTCAAATCCAACATTTTTGACCTAAAAGAACAGGACTCCCTCCCGCAAAACCACAACGTTGGATGGACTTTTCTCTCCTTCAGTCTCGATTTGGATCGTCCGTATAAAACTCCTCCCCTTGTGCCCAAAAAGAAAAAAGAAAAAAAAACAAAACAAAACAAAAAACAAACAACTTCAATCTTACACAAAATCGACATTACCCACCATATTAAACCCCACAGCAATCTCACAACTTCTTGTACTTCTCCCCCACAACAACAGCAACAACAACAACAACAACAACAACAACAACAAATCTCACAGGTTTGGACACATCTCTCTCTCTCCCTCTCTCTCTCTCTCTCTCTCTCTCTCTTTCTCTGTTATCTTTACATCTCACTCTATGTATGTCACTCACGCACGCATCTCCGCTCTTTCCCTCTCCTCTCTTGATACGAACCTCCCTCTGCACATCTAAGTGAGTTTTATGGTTCTTGTTGGGCATATTACTATTGGGTTTAATGCAAAGGCTAAATACGGTGACATGGACGTGAATCTCGCGTCCTGCTTGTGACATGCAGCGTGTGGATAGATACTACGTGGGTGGTCGTTTGTGAGGAAGCTGATAATTCAAGAAAAGCGGAGTTCTTGGAAGGAGGAGATGGCGAATCAGGTGGTGAGAGTGAGGAGAGAGTCGATTGCGGCATGCATGACCTGTCCTCTTTGCAACAGGCTTCTGCGGGATGCCACAACCATCTGTGAATGTCTCCATACGTGTCAGTCCGCCCCCCCCTCTTCAAAATTTCTATTCTGGTCTTGATTTCATCTTATTTTCCTTGCTAAAAATAATTTCTTTCTTCATTATTTTCGCATTGTTCCTGATCTGGGAAATGGGTTCTTTATCTGGATTTTGGGGTTGTTTCCGGTATTTTGAACTGGTCGATTCGTAATTGTAGCATAAGAATGTGGCCATTTTATGTTATATCGTGCTTTGGCTAAAGTCGCAGTTGGAATATTGCTAAGATTATCTAGCATCCACATCACGATGAAGAGGCGCTCGGTGAATTTGGGAATCCAATGCTAGGCCAACGTTTAAGGTGTCTTGCTTTTGGAAAGTCAAGTCTCTATCCATTCACATGTCGTATGTTTTATGGAGTTGCAGCTACTGGAAAGAGTTGCTTTCAATACACACGAGTCCAGAAATAGCGTTGTAACTTACATGTTCTGTCTCCAGTATTGTTCTTGGGTTTCGTGTCTTGACCATACGAAGAATTCATTTTTCTTTACTTACTAAAAATTTCGAATATTTGTAGGGAATCGAATTTCACTGAACTTCACGTATCTCTCTTAGGTGCTTCATTGGGTTTTGTTTTTCTATGATCTTATCCAGTTTGCAGAAAGTGCATATATGGGAAGATAGCAGATGAGGGATTAGAGTGCTGTCCAGTCTGTGAAATTGATCTGGGTTGTGTTCCATTGGAGAAGCTAAGGTCAGATTTTGGCCCACCCCTTGCTTTCCCCCTAAAATTAACACTGCATGTGGTTTCTATATGTATAATTCAGATTGGATCACTGTGCGATAGTTTTAGTTTCAATTTTGATATGCCTGTCGCTTGCAAGTTCTTACCTTATTTGGAGGGAACACGGTAGATGCACATGCTAGATGATTAAGAGCATTAAACACCCTCCAAATAAAAAACTAATAGCTAGGTGATATATACATGCAAGCAGCAACCCAAGCTATGTAATTTTATTCTTATCTTATCTTGTTAATTTTATGCCACAAGTTATTCAGAAGTAGGGGGTAAGGTCCTTGTTTTAATTGGCATGTGTTATTAAAAGCTTGAGTAATGAATAATTAGCTCTGCTTATGTATTTAGGTCACCGATGTTCTATGTTAGCAAGTATTGGACTGTAAGGAAACGCCTTCTAAATTTGGAGAGAAGTTTTTGGGCAAAAGAGAGGGAGAGAGAATTTGGCAATTAAGCTCCAAGCTTGACCCTGTATGAAAAGGAGAGAAGTTTTGTTTTGGGCAAAAGAGAGAAGTTTGCAATTAAGCTCTGGATGAACAAACATGCATCTTTTAAGAATTATGTCTTTTGAGACCACATACAGATTTGATAAAGTTTGGATCCATTTGCAATAGAAAATTTATCATATTTCAGTTAAGTTCTCGTAAAAGATTTCACATTGCATTGTTTGCCTGCATTTTATGGAGTATTGTCCTACTCCTCTTTGTTGTTTATAAAGCTGTAAGCTGGCAGAGAGCAAATTGATTATTCATAGCAACAGTAACTTGCTGCTTTGTCATCATGCATAGAAATGCATTATAGAGGTCTTAAGGTGCATGTTTTGTTAAAAGTTAGGTTTTGTTTAGCAATTACTACCAATTGAACACACGAATCAATGTATGATAATCAGGCCAGATCACAATTTTCAAGATGTGAGGGCTAAGATTTTTCCATTCAGAAGAAGAAAAATAGAGGCACCTGAAGTTTCACTTTCAGTTACATTACCAGTTAGAAGAAAGGAGAGATCACTTTCATCACTGGTAGTCAGCACTCCCAAAGTATCAGCACAGACTGCTACAACAGGAAAAAGAACAAAACCTTTTGCAAGAAAGGCTGCTGCATTACGAGGTCCCAGTTTTTCCATTGATAAACTCATTAAAAAGGAGGAAGATCTTGCAACAGATCATCCTGATGGCTCAGGTTTACCTGAAACTCTAAAGAAGTTAAATCAGAACTCAGGGCAGGTAAAAGATGTAAACACAGCATATTCTTTATGAATAAGCTGAACTTCTTCTTCTGGGAGCCAATACATTTAGTAATCTTGCTTCCTGATAGCATTAGAACCACTTGTGAGTAATTGTACTGTCTTGATTTCTTGATTCTTGCTTTATGTTACTAGTTTGTTTCTCACCTATTCCACAGAATTCTCTGCCTGCTGAACCTAGCCAACCTCCTTTAAGTGATAAAGTTGGGGATGGCCCTGACACATGGGATGGCAAATCAGATCTGTGGCAACCTCTAAATTGCTTGGTGGAAGTTGCAAATAGGACCAAGTCTTTTAAGTCTAATTCACAACAATCTGATGCTAAATTACATTGTGCACATGTTCCTGAAGGTGAACTTCAAGTACACAAAACAAAATTTAAAGAAAACAAAGACAAATCTAAGGTAGAGGATGAGAAGAATGACCCTGATAGAGGTTCTTCAGATCCAACACAACGCAAAAAGTTGCGCAGGATTTGCCAAAAGAGAGCAGCTTCTTTTGTGGATTCAGGTGTATCTCAAGCTGTACTTGATGCTATCAGTGGAAGACATGAAAGAAAAGTTGGTCCAATTTGGTTCTCACTAGTAGCTTCTGAAAATCAGTTAGAATCGCCTCCCTTTTAACTTCAATTATTGAATATGATAGCATAGCAAAAATAGATTTCATTTTAGTCTGACTTATGTCAATTGTTTCAGGGAAGGAGATGCACCCTTGCCACAGATTCCTGTGAGTTACGTGAAGATAAAGTGAGTTTCTTTTAGCTTCTTAGTATATTTACAGGCCTTATTCATTGCATTTGCTGAATGCACCATCCTGTAAATTCTAATTCTAATTCTAATTCTAACCATACTACTAGAAATTATGCCACATGGGAGATTATTCACCCTTTTTGGAAAGGGGACTAAATAGGTTAATATATTTTCTGCACAAATTGTAACTATGCTGTATGTTTTACAGTACAATCTGCATTTACTTCAAGAAGTATTTTCAAAAGAGGAAAAGTATGTATTTTGTGGATAAGTAATTAACTCATTCAAGTGATGTTTTATTTCCTTTGTTTCATTCTGTGGCAGGGATGGAAGTATACCAGTTTCTTTTATCCATAAGTACCTGATGAAGAAACTACATCTCAATAGTGAATCTGAGGTATGAGAAAGCACTGATGAAATCGCTGCATGGACCATTTAATGGGAAGAAAAACAATAATCACATCATGTAATGTGCTGTTTTATTTTTCAGTATCCAGTGCAAGTATTAGCCTTAACTTTGGTCTGCACGGCCCCCATGAACCCCAAGCTATAAGCAAGAACAAATCAAGCATAAAAAATTCTCATGAAGCCCTAATATTGTCATCTCAATGCACCCCTGGACTTATCTCATTATTTTTCACACAAGCACCACTCTTGGTTGTTATGCTTGTGCATGCTATTAATCATTGTTCATCATAGATATGTTGACTTGGTGATCAGTTCCCATAGTAACTTGTGCCAAATTATGAATTCTGCAAATTGTTTATTTCTCAAGTAAAGCAGTGTTTTTTATTTTTTTGGCTGTGAAATTAGTAAACAATAAATAAGACAACTGCTAAAATCTATTAGAGGTAGTTGCCACAGTTAAGAACATGTGAGTGCAGTGCGGTATATTGATTTACGTCAGCATTTATTAGTCTGCACCTCCAATTTTCATTTTTGTGACTCTTTTATCGTATTGTTTTTTGGGCAGGTTGAGATCCGTTGCATGGGGCAGCCAGTGGTCCCTACACTACGATTGTATAACTTGGTTGATTTGTGGTTACAAACAGCACCAACATCTGAGCGAGTGCCGGCATCTGTTGGTTCCTCCGCTAAAGATTTTGTAATGAACCTGGCATATGCGCGAAGGACCTCCCTTGGAGCTTGAATAAAGCTTGCTCCACATTCTAACTTGAGCCTTTTCAATTATTCATATGCTTCCTTGAACCTCATGGTGGCAATGTGGGAATTTTCCCTCCGGCATTTTATATCATGAACACAAGTTCTGTCCCCTGCAGCATCTGCACCAGTCACTCTGTGGACCACAACACTTAGCTGCAAGATAGCTTTGGACGGAACGGAAGAGTTTCTTACTGTCCTCTAGAGTTGCTGCGTACCTACATGGTGGAGGCAATGCTTGCAATATTTGCCTATCGTTTTGATCATGGAGATTCTAATACACAGAAATGTTCAGGTTCTTGCACAAGTTGATCGTATACCATTTTATTGCTGGACATTTGAATCAGGACATTATCTCGCCTCGTTATCTTGTTACTTGCATGCTAAAATATCTAGTCTCGCAACCCCTAATAACAGCTAGGTCTCTTTATTCTTGATATCGGTTATATATAATACAACAGTCTTCCCTAGCCGACTCCGGAAAAGTAAAGATTGACACTTGTCTCCTTATGGGCTTTGAGATTTTTTGCCATTTTATGACACAATTTCATTGCGGCCTTTCCAAATTGTTCTCTGCCTCGTGAGGTTCAGCTACACAACCTCTCTTGGGGGCACAATAAAGGTGGGAAGGAAACAGAAAGAGCAAGGGAGGAGGATTCCACTGTTCTAACATGATCCGTGAGCACTCAATGCCTCGAGTTTCAGGCAACAACTCGTGAGTGTCACAAAAATGCTACATTTTGGCTCTGGGTGTTATTAATGAATTTGTTACGTGGTCATTCTCGTTGACTGATCAGTTTATGTACTTCTTTCGCCGGCAATTAACTAGAGCCAACACGGGCAGTTTGCGAGATTTAAGTTTCGCCGAGGTGGTCATTTTGCCCTAGTTTATATTTTGCAAGGCTAGAACACAGTTGGGCTGACGCTCTCCAAGGTGTTCGAAACGTCAAGAAACCCTCTACTCTCGCAATAAGTTTCGCCAAAGTAAGAAAAAACATTCGAGAAAACAGTAACATAAGCAGACATCGTGGCTGCTTATTGGTGAAGATCACTGTAGTTTCTCAAAGATTCCTAACCAAACGTCGACTACGGGTTAATAAACCTCTCTAGCACTAATACCGAAATCATAAACAAGACGAACCGGGCGTCACAACTTCTCCCGAGATCTTTGGCGACAGGAAGGTCCATGGCATAGGGAAGCCAGGCCTTAAAGTTCCCAAACACGGACAGCGACAAATGCAAGGCCCTGAGGTTGCATGGGCAGCGACAGCAATGATATATTAACCTTTCCTTTTCTCTTCAACCCTTAACTGGAACGACTTCTTCACACAGAAGGCCAAAAGCATTACACTCGTACAAAATCATCACCCTCAAACTCAATCTTCACGATCAAAAATCAGTGGATAACATTGCATCTCAGATTAGAGACATTTCGCGATTGTAAGTACATTACTCGATAATGGGCAAACGGCAAGGCAAGTGGGCAATTTTGCTCTCCAAACAGCTTTGCCGGTCCAGATTTTTTTAGCGAGTGATCATTCGAATTCAAATCACCAGTTGCGAGTCCAGGACTTTGGCTATAGCACTGGACTATTGCCCCGACACGTCTTCTTCGGCCAATTGGGCAGCATAACGGTATTCCAAATTCCACATTTTCTATACGCGAAGCAAACTTAGAAGAGGTACGAGAACTATCCAGTTATCGTATTATCTATGAACAGCCTAGTTCTCTCTAGTCTAGAACAAGTAGATGCAGAAGAAACAAACACTTGGAAGCTGCCGGAATATGACAAAAAAAAAAAAAAAAAAAACAGAGAGCGAGAGAGAAAAATTACAGGAATCATTTACGACTTGGATACAATTCCCTTCACAAGAGCACTTGAACTAAGAAAACGCCGTGTCATAATCCACCTGTGTATTCACCCAGTTGTTCTATCTAATCTGGAACTCATAAATGGAGCACATTTAGAGTGATAATCAGATCAACATCCCAGCCCCCCCCCCCAACCAAAAAAAAAAAGCCAAAAGCAAAAGGCAAAATATAATAATGGAAGGTTCATCTAACCATCGAAAATCACTGCTCTGCCTCTAGCCACCAACAGCTCGCAAATTGAACCCCACTTCACAGCCAAGGCCAGAGAGAGAACAATAAAACACATTAAATTCGAGCATACCCAGCTCTCGTAGGGCTTCCCACAAACGAAGACAGCCCTCCGTCCCCCACCTCTTGCTCATCCAAATACAAATCGTCGATTCCCCTAAACGCTGCGTGCAAGACAACAACAGCAACCCCAATCAGAACCGAGACCAACACGTTCAACCAAACGCTAGTCAAAGCCAGGGCCACGAAAGTGACGACCGAAAGCACGGCCAGCACCACTCGATCGTCGATCGTGCGGCCGAGAACCACCAGCGGGTCATCCCGAAAGAAGTAGAGGAAGAACCAGGCCACAAAGACTATCAAGAAGACGATCAAAGATAATGGATGCCAGAGGAGGCTCAAGAAGACGATGCAGAGGACCACCATTGCGTAGTTCACCCGGAAGTAGAAGACGTTGCGCTTTATGCGGAAGGTGGCTTCCGCGAAGTTTTGAGGGCGCGACAGCGAGGAGAGACTGGCAAGTTGGCGCCATGGTCGGCGCGTGGGCATGAATGCGGCCGTGCTCGCCGTGGCGCGTGATGCGAAGGTGGTGGTTGTTGAGTAAGGGGCCGGAGACACGGAGGACATTAGGGATTTCGGGCTGGGTGAATTTTATTGGAGAAGAGCAACCGCAGCCTCGGAGAGGCAGTTGAGTGAGCTCGAAGAGAGACCCCCCCCCCCCGTTTGGAACGCTGGCTAGAGATACACACACCACACCCCCCGCTGGTGCGGGTTTTAGAATATAAAAGAACCCGAATGGACGACGCCGTTTAAAGAGCGTCCAATCGTCAACGGTCACCGTCTCCAGTTCTGGCATGGGTGTAGCCCTATGAAAAGCTAAACAGGTGTCCTCACCTAAATGGTGTTGGACATGTAGGACCCTTCAAAGGCTACCCTCCAATTCCCATTTATACCTAAAAATAATTTAAAAAAAGGAATATATATATATATATATTTATTTTTTTTATTGCTTTTTTTTTTTTTTTTTTTTTTAAAAAGGAAAAGAGTTAGCATTGAAATTTACATAGCGCAAGTGCTTGTGCAAAATAGACGTTGAGGGCAATTTTTTTTTTTTTTCTGAAGATATTTTTCATATTAAATTTACCCACCGTTATTAATTATCAGGAAGAAGATCGCGTGTCTCCGCAACAGCTTGCAAGCTGACATGGCTCAATTTGACGGTGAAATGGCAGCGTTTCAACGAGAGTGGCTCCCACCAGTTGTCTTTTGTTCTCGCCTGGCGAAGTGCGATTGGCCAACATAGGCTGTACGTAATGGCACACAATTTCAAACCCCGAAGGAGATGCGGCAAGGTGTCATCCGACTTGAATTTGCGAAGAAAAATGACTAACATTATAATTATTTTTCGTTAATTTTTTATATATATAAAAAAAAAAATCCCCGAAAGAAAACGAAATCTCCGCCTGCGCTCGGCTTCCTCTTCCAGACGTCGGAAGTCTTCAATTTCTCCACCACTGTCATTATCTCGTTTAACTCCGCCGCGCGATGGTCTACATAACTTCGCGGGACGAGTTCGTCGATCGATCGGCTCAATTGTTTCGCGCCGATCCCGATTCTGCATGTTCCTTTCTCTTTCCTGTGTACTTGGCTTTCTTTTTTTTTTTTTTTTTTTTTGAGAGTGTGTTTCTTGTTTTTCATTACCGTGCAATCTGGTTTTTCCTTTTTACTTATAGCGGTTTCAAAATTGGGGATACAGACGCGCTATGTCATGAAGTATCGGCACTGTGATGGCAAGCTGGTTCTCAAGGTCACTGACAACGAAGAGGTATAGATTTTAGCCATATATTCTCTTCTTATATATTTCGATGGAATTTGATTGATGTTATACTTTGATTATAGGATATAGCTTCGGAGGTATGTGAACTACTTTTATGATTTTTCCTGAAAAATGCTGTATATGTGGCATTGGTTCGCGAGTACTTATATTTTGAATTGTAAGCTGTTGTGAATTGGGATCATTCTCTTGTAGAAAGAGCACCACTACACTTAATGAGCAACATGGTCGGCACAAGAAGGCGGAAAAGTAATCTTTTCTACGTTCAGTTTCATTCATTTGTGGAACTAAGTGAGATATAATTGATTTACGTATTTTGTAGCTGCTTCCTAAGTGTTGCTACTTAGCTTTTCTGTTGTAGAATAAAGGGCAAAAATTTAGTGCTCGTTTTAGTTAATAACAGAGTGAATTCTACGTCGTAAATCCAGGTCTTTATCTTTGTAAAATGGTGAAAAAGCACTCATGATTTCATGCGTGTTTATTTTGCATTATATCTTGGTCTTTGACATCACTATTTGTGAATTTCTACAGCTGGGATATACGTTCTACAAAGACTTGAGTTAATTATAAGTTACCTAGACAGATTACTTGAGGATATGAAATCTAGCATCTGTGTTATACTGTGAATGTGTTGTGGTTAGACCCCGATGCCATTTACATCATGACATTTTTATGCACTGATCATGGGATCTGAAAGTGGAGGTTTGATTGAGAGGAACCATCATAGCATTGTTAGTTTAGTATGATTAGTCTACACTACATTCTTTTCACTAATGGCCTACCATCACATCTCCCGCTCAGCTGCATGGGAAGGACAAGAAGCGGAGAGAAAATGAAAATGGACAGGAATGTTTGTCTGACTTCAATTATCAATGCTTTTGCTTTTGAAGCCCAGGAAACCACTGAAGCTTGCTTTTGTAAATATCCCAAGCTCCAGTTAGTGAGCTCCCTATAGGGCATGTAGTTTCTTAGATCCATGTGTTTCTGGCCCGCTGGAAGATTAGTCCAAAATGTTAGTTTTCCTTATACACCATTTATGGGCTTTTAAGTAAACAAGTTGATTGCATAGAATGTTTGGGTCTAAGCAATTCTTGATTTCAGTGGTACAATCAATAACACGGTGAATTTTTGTGCTCTCTGCCAGTGTCTCAAATTCAAAACTGACCAGATGCAAGATGCTAAGAAGAGGGAGAAACTGAACAACATATTCTTCGCTTTGATGTCTCGAGGCCCTGATGGTATGATATATCTCATTTGTCAAAATTGGGTTGTATTTATTCCATGGAGCTGAAAGTTCAGCTCTTTCTGGGAAGATAATCAGAGAGCAGATGGTCTTGATGTGTCGACGTTGTCCTAAACTATTCTGCTTTTGTTCTTTGTAATTTGTATGCAGCGGAAATGTCAGAAGCTACAGGGAAAGAACAGATGGAATTCCAACCAGGGAAGAAAGGAAGGGGAAGGAAACAATAATCGTTTCGGTTGCTAGAAAATTGGAACTGGACATATCTTAGATAGAAATAAATTGAACTTAGTTTCTGGATTTGATTGCCCTTTTGTGGTACCTCGGTGAAAGTGAGAATTTGTTTTCTTTTAGACCCAATTTGCAGTGATTTTATTTATAACAAAATTGGTCTATTGGCTGGCTTCTATGAAGGTGAGCATATTATTTCCTTTTCATCTATTGGCCTGGATTTAGTGGTGATGCCCCCCCCCAGTCGTCTCTTTGAGAAAGGGATGCTCCACTCTGAAACGTTGTCTCCTGTCGAAGGTGGGAATGGCAAGGGTTTGGGTGGGTTTGGAGCGGATTTGTCTTTCCGTGCAAGTGACCTATAATAAGAAAGATAAAAATAGAAAATTAGTTAGACCTGACAACAATTTTAGTGTTGTCCAATAATGGCAAGCTAACTCGCACATTAAAACCGGACGACAATTTTAGGGTCTGGTATAGCTCCACGTGACAATGAATCCTCGTGCTAAACTTACGAGTCATTCTGCACCGCGGCATGTTAATTTCACTCGATTTCAGGTTACGCGGCTGGGTTTTGTGGGTTAACCCTTCAGAAGGCAATGCTTTCAAAGCTCCAAACTATTTGGGGGCCATTTTTCTTGAGAAGGGAATGCCTTCACGGGACTCTTCTCTCGGGCCTAGATCGCCTAACTTCGGATAATTTTTCTAACAGCTCGCGGTGGCTGGACCGTGGGCAAATCGGTAGTTTTAGGAGGCTCATAACCGATTGTGGGCCTCCCTAGGCTAAATCTTTCGAATTCCTTAATTGGGTTTGCAATAGGTCCATCGAGTCCCAAACGAATATGGATTATTTTCTTGAATCCTTGCTACTAAGCTAGAAGCCTATATCCTGTTTATGAGGATTCTATTATCTACCTGTTATATCATTATTAAAACTCACTCAGCATGAATCCCTCAACACATAAGTAAAGGGGGACATTCTACTTATTTAAGAGTTTTTTAAGTTTTTTACTGATTTAACCGTTTGAGTGTTAATATTAGAGTTCAACTTTGATTCTCAATCGTGTGTTCTTAGTCCAATTTCAGCTTTTTGTCCAACTTTGGCTCTTCGACCTAGCTTGGACCCTATTCACCGAACTAACATAACAACCCGATCTCACAGGATTTTGCCATATGCCCTAAAAAAAAAAAAAAAAAGAGCTTTTATGGTCATGCGCGGAGTTTCGACTTTAATGGGTTCTGTTCTGGGGTGCTCGGAGGGAGGGAGAGCCATGTAGCAAACAATTTTAGTTCCCATTAATTGCAAAAACTTTATTGCTTTAGTGTGTCTCGTCCCTCAGATCCCAATGTCACCTTTACTTTTGCTTGCTTTAGCCACTGAAAAGGCAAAAGTGTCGAGAAAGCGTGTTAAGTGTAAAACTCTATCAAATCTCGACTAGTAGAAAAGAAGAGAAAATGAAAGGCCCCAGAAAAACATTCGGCTTTCGAAGAGACACAGACAAAATGGCTTCGTGGGTTTGGAGCCCGACCAAACTGGACCCCCTTTGAGTCTGATTTAAAGAGAAGGGCAATTGCCGATTAAATAAACTCCGGCCGCATCTTAATCCCGCACGGAATGATGCATTTTATTCCCACATGGCACTTTCCAATGAAGCTTGTCATCCGGTACGAGCTAGTTGGTCTTGTTAATTCCATTCTATTCTCCGCAATGTTTCAAAAAAATGAGGAATAAAGGGGAATCCTAGAGAAGAATACAACGAAAAATTGCTAGTGGTGTGTCCTGTCTGCCATGACTATCTGTATCGCCTTTTTATTCCAAAGCAGACTACCATTCTGGCTAGTTGGACAAATAATTTGACCTGTAGATATGCAATGTGAAACGAAAAGGCGAAATTTCCTTGCCAAGAGCGCTCTAAAGATCTTTGCTTTCATGACACTCCTTTTTATGATAAAAGCTCGTCCCTTTCACAAATTACACGGGTTCCCTATTTTATTTATTTTATGTTTTTTTACGCAGTCGTTTTAAAATTAGAATTCTGCGTCGTCCTGCTTTATTGCTTTAATTTACTTTTTGGTGGTGGCCATCCCATGATTACGTATGCTTTGAATCATGTTCCGTTTCATACGCTTGTTCGTGTACATGTTAATGTCACTGGCCTCGGGGGAATACAGGGAAAGAGCCACGCATTTAGATTCTCGTTACTGGAAGAGACAGTATCGTTTTTTTCGATGTAACTAATGAAGGAAGAAGGCACGATGCAACCAAAAACAAAAACAAAAACAAAAACAAAAAAAAATAAATAAAATCAGCCTTTGAAGTCGACGAGGAAAAAAAATAATGATAATGTACTTTACAAATTTCCTAATGGATTGCAATAGACCTTTTTCGGCATAAAAAATGGCAGAAGCGTCCAACGATGAACCAATTCGGGATTTGAAAAATGCAAATGTCCATTATTTTCCCCCCGGTCATTGTTTTGTTTTTTTTTTTTTAGTGAAAAAAATAAATTATATTGATTATTATATTTATATTTATAAATTAAAATTTAGAGTTATTTATTAATATTTTTGTTTAATTTTTTTAATATAAGATTCTTATTATTTAAATATTATTCAATTTAAATAAATTTTTATTCAATTTTAATATTAATGAATTTAAAAGTTAATATTATGTTTTTATATAGATTTATATTTATTAAAAAATCAATAATAATAATCATAATCATAATAAATCGAATTCAAATTAATATAAATAAATAAATAAATATATAAAAGAAATTATCCACTAAACTATTACTTGGACTGCCTCAATTACTGTTAAGACATTGAAAATTTTGGTTAGAATTAACGGCGATGCCTTCCTTTTAGTTATATATATATATATACATTAACGGAACCAGAAAAATAAATTCCAGAGAAATGTTAGAAACAGTTAATATTCTGGATTACATGTTGCGTAAACGGGAAAGCGCTTAAAAAAGAGAGCCAATTATTAAAGTCCAATGCTAAAAAAAATCACTTTTGTTACATCACCGTGCATGATTGCCATTAATTAAGACAATCGATTGATTGCCTCCAGATTAGACGGATGTGATGTGTCACCTGTTGTCCCCACCTGTACAGCAACTCTTGTTTGTCTCTCCAACCTAGGATGTTGCTTCTTTTTGAATGGTACGGTAATCTTTTCAGATTTTCTTTTTTTTTTTTTTTCTTTCTTGATGATTTATCGTTTTGTCGAGGCTCAGGACGTAAAAATAACCGGCCAGGCAATTACCGTCTTGTGCTGGATATTACAGTCGCTCGAGGGCGGTCCGTCGGTGCAAGTAGAACGAGCCCGCACCTTTGTTTTCTAAGGAAAAAAAAAATTAAAAAATAATTAGTATTTAGCCTGCACAAAAATTTGGTATTGAAATCATTTGTTACGACTTAGTATTTTAAATCTCATAGTTTGAATTTTTGTTAAAACATTTTAAATACAAAAATTTATAATTTGTTGATATTCTCGATCAGATGAATTTGTGTGTAAAGTGTATGTTAGAATTTAAATATACTTTATTGTTGAGTGTCACTCAAATTTTTGATTTTAATAAAATTTTATTTTTGTGAGAATATTTTTTTTATAAAATTAATAGACAATTTTAGATAAAGAGTATTGACAAAAAAAATAATATTCTTATTTAATTTTATAAGGATAATAACTCGTATTTTATAATCTGTTTTTAAAAAATTAATTAATTAAATTTTAAAATGAAAAATTATATTTGTTTGTTTGTTTATTTATTTTAATTTTTTTATTTTTTCAGTATATCTAAAATTTTGTTTAAGAAACGAGTCTAAGAATGGGATCGGATGCAACGGAGGGAGATGCTCGAGAGTCATTCGAAGTCAACCAGATGGGTCCCAGTGGGCCGGGCCCCACAGCAGCTTGCACTGCATCCGGGCGCAGGATAGCAGATGGTATATTGATAGGGGCCGTGCAGGCAAACTGCCACAGCACATCGGGTACCTGTCAGTGCATGATAGTTACGCGTGGCACTATTCTACGGGCTCATCTTCCCAACGGCTAACGTAAGATGCTCCTCGGATGGAGTGTCAATGAGTGGTCCCCACTTTGACGAACATTTTTGACAGACGGTGCGCGCCAAAGAAGTGAAGATACTATGCAGGAGGATAACCGTTGGGCTCTTCGGCCTTGGGCTGATAAAGTCAAGTCAGTTTCTTCTCTTTCTGAGTTCAATTTTTTCTTGGCTCTTCTTTCTGATTGTCCTTTTTACCAGCACGCTTGTGTTGTTGGGTCCAAGGTTCTTTTTAATCGCTCTTGGCGATTTCCGGTGGGTTTCCTCCTGTTTCCATATCCGCTTGGTAAGCAGGGACTTTCGGCATACATTTACGAGATTGGAACATATAAGCGAAGATAAATACTTCAGCTAAACTTACTTTCTGAGTAGTTTTAATCTCTCTCTCTCTCTCGGAGAAGAAAAAAATAAAAAAAAACCTATTATCCTGCTTCTTCAAATAGTTAGCTCCCATGTTCAATATTGCTTTCGAGAATGTAATTGTCAGGCTTTTTTTTAATTTTATTTTATATATATAAAATAATCTGGGCCTGTCTCGTTCCTGTGGACTTACATGTATACGGTCATAGCCTCCGCAACTGAAAACCATAAATTGTTGATGGCCCTTTGACTACGAAAAAGAAAAACTAACTACAGGGCATAGGCGTCAGGCTATTTTGTACATCTCTTTTGTTATCAATTTTAACTACAAAAGTAATAAATAAAAAAAAAAAGGAAGGAAAAAACTAATGAATTATTCCAAAGTACAGGGGAGCTAGCGGAAAGTACATACACAACAGGGCATGCAACAAAATGTCACGACTTCTTGGACTGTAAATCTTACATTTCAGGCAAAGGCAATAATATTATACTTGCAATTATAAAATCTTTGCATGGGGTTGGTTGCCGAGAGTAGGCAGGACATTTACTGCAATTTGCACAACAAAGACCAATTCTTTGGTGAGAAAGACCACACGGACGAGAAAATTTGAAGGAAGAAAAAAAAAGAACCGGCGGTCTGAGGAAGTCGTAAAGACTGAAGCTAAATGGGTAATGACTTCGCTTTTTATAATAAAGAAAGAGGAGTTGAACAAAGAAAAAGCTCAAAAAACAAAAAACAAAAGCAGCTGCATTGAGAGGAGAAAAAGGAACAATAAGTCTTTGAGCGGGACCCACCTTGAAATCTTTGACAGAGACGGCTGTTTCATTTCTCTGCTCCTCCGACTTGCAATTTTCTCTTTTATTTAAATGCCAGCCTCTCTCTCTCTGTCTCCCTCTCTCTCCCTCTCTCTCCGCTGTCTGCTTGCAGGAAAAATAGAAATAAAAACAAAAGCGATAACAAAAGATTAATAATTTAAAGATAGGAGCTTTGTGCGTTGAGGAGTCCGAAAGCAAAGGGAAAAAACATAACTCTTCCCCTTCACACTTTTTCAAATCGCAAAGGTCATGGGGGGAAGAACCTAGGGCTTCACACAGCTACAAAGTCCACCGAGGTCTGTTCCTCTGCCCACTCAAAGAATTTTTGGATCTTTTTTCAATCTTTCTGGTTCTTAACTCATCTGGGTTTGTATCATTCTGTATTAATTTTCTGTGACGCACTGCTGATTCTGATCTCCAGAGACCCCCCTTTTTTCCCTCATAAAGCTGGAATTTTGATCAAGAAATCCTCGTTGGTTTCTGTTTTACCTGAAAGTGCCAGTTGGGCATTTTAGTTTTATCATGGAGATCCATAGCTAGACTAGATTCTTTTGACTTTTGGAGTTCTATGGTCTGGGTAAGTTGGGTTTGGGTGATTTGAGATTTTGGATGGTGTAGAATCAATATGGAGGAGGTTGAAGAAGCCAACAGGGCAGCTGTGGAGAGCTGCCATAAAGTTCTAAGTTTATTATCTCAACCCCAAGACCAAGTCCAGTACAAAAATTTGATGGTAGAGACTGGAGAGGCTGTATTTAGGTTCAGAAAGGTTGTTTCTCTTCTTAATAGGGGTTTAGGCCATGCAAGAGTTAGGAAACTTAAGAAGTTGCCAAACACTTTTTCTCAACCCATCCTCTTGGATAACCCACACCATAGAACAGACTACCCATCCAAGAATCTTCAGTTTCTTCAATCTCGTGGTTACCTTGATAGCCGCCTGATCCAAGAATTGAATTCAAATTCTAAGAATTCATTATGTTTGGCAACCCCATCTTTGGAGTTGAGCTCAAATGGGAAGAGCGATCTTCAGCTTGCCCAGCAAACACCACCGGCACGCTATCACTTCCTTCAGCAGCAGCAGCAACAACAGTTACAACAAAGGTTGCAATTTCAACAGAAGCAGCAGCACCAGCAAATGAGGCAGCAAGCTGAGATGCTATTTAGAAAGAGCAACAGTGGGATTAGCCTGAATTTTGATAGCTCCAGCTGCACACCTACGATGTCATCCAATAGATCTTTCGTATCATCCTTGAGTATAGATGGCAGCGTGGCTAATTTGGATGGAAGCCCATTCCATTTGATTGGTGGCCCTCGCTCCTCTGATCAGGGTTCACAGCAACACAAGGGGAAGTGTTCGTTAAGGGGAGAGGATGGGAGTGTGAAATATGGAAGCAGCGTTAGATGCCATTGCTCAAAGAAGAGGTTGGATTTGTTTCCTCGCTCTATTTAGCTGATTTTACTACCCATAACTAACTAATAGCCTCTAGTTCTGTCTCTTTTGTTTTTAAGTCTGTTTTAATGCTTCTTGCTCTATTTGTTGTGTTCTTTGGCAGGAAAAATAGGGTGAAGAGGTCGATCAAGGTACCTGCTATTAGCAACAAGTTGGCAGATATACCACCTGATGATTACTCTTGGAGGAAGTATGGGCAGAAGCCCATCAAAGGTTCTCCTCACCCTCGGTATGTTTAACCTATGTTTGTGTTGGTTCTCCACTGTTGATTCTCTTGCATTTCTTCACAGATTTGCTAGCCTAATTATACAAATTTGATGTGCATATCATGTATTGTGCAAAAAATGGACAACATGTTAATATGACAATTGTCCTTGCATCTATTTGGGTTTGATTCCTTTCATCTCTTTCTTTCATTTTCTACAAAGTTCATGCTGAACAAAGGAACTCAATATTCATATGTGTCATTTATTTTATATGATAACTATAATGTGCCAATGACACAATGGGTAGTTGTGTTTTTGCTTGTGTGCTTTTGGTTGTGGCTGTGCTGGAAGCTACCCTGAGGGTAGAACCTGGTACAAGCATATGACGAGTCAAGGGTGTGCATTCATCGATACTGGACTGATCTTGGATCCCAGTATAAGTTGGTGATAATTGTACCTTTTCTTGTTATTCTCTTTTCATATGAGGCTCTCTGTTAGCTGTTGCAATGCTTTATCATATTTGCATGTCTCATTTTGTATGCAATTCAAGGTAACATTCCGGAAGTTGTTGTCCCATTTCTCTGCCATATGCGCATGTGCCCTAATTGAGATACATATTTGCTTTCTTGGTTTTGAGATTTGTTACATTGGTGACAAATGATACTTGTACCTTCAGTTTGAAGGTCCATAACTTAAGAATTGTCTGAATTGCGAAATCCTTTGTCAATCTGCACAGGGGATATTACAAGTGTAGCAGCATGAGAGGTTGCCCTGCAAGGAAGCATGTGGAGAGGTGCTTAGAAGACCCTTCCATGCTTATTGTTACCTATGAAGGTGAACATAACCACCCAAGGATACCGTCACAACCTGCAAACACATGACCCTTGAGCAAAATCATTTTGAGCTTCTCGCCGCCAAGTTGATGAAGGCGTCCTGTAAATATTTTGCATGGTTGAAGCCAGGGAAATGTTTGGAGCAACTTTTGTAGGGTTCTGGGAGTTGCCTCTGCAAAGCCATTCGGCAGGCAGGCTAAAAGGCGTGTACTGAAAAGTCTAGAAATTGGGGCTTCAAATTGTATGAACTCTTCTTTCATTACAGTCATATTCCTTGGGGAAGTTTCTATGAGCCTATTATTTTCGCAATTTTGTTATGGATATTCTTCTTATAACATTTAAAAGATTAGGTTGCGGAGTTGAGAGGAGACTCTAAAGAAGGGATGCAATACTTTCTTTGTGCGAACTCTGGCAATTGGCAAATACACCGTTTTACGCTGGCATGGTATCCAAGAACCATCGTTTTCCATTATATGCCTACCCCACATCAACGACTGAGAAGTCTCCAACCTAGGAGGCATGGTTTGGTTAAAAGTTTGGCAACAAACTAAAAAACCGTAGATGTCTTTCCGTGGATTGTAAACAACCATTCAAATCGAGCTGAACATCTGATGCATCATTCCTGCATGCCCACAGCGGATGCAATCGTGGTGGGCTATGATTCAGTTTTGGGGTGACCCGTTGTTGTCTATATGCTAATCTGCCCGCCACTTTAAGTCAAGTCAGCATGATTCCTATTCGACAAATTCTGTGCTCTTCGCCGTGAGGCATACTTCGTAAGCTCGCCGGTATCCTCGGGCTAAAATGCCGTGCTCGATAAATGTCTACTTTGCCCCTCCTTGACTGACTCACGACGGAACGTTTGGAGGATTCTCAAATGCAAATTCAAGATAATGCTATATGAGGTGGCGTCATCCCAGATGCTCAAGCACCTACATTATCACGGTTTGACTTCTCGCACTTCAAACAAAGAAATATAAGATCATGGAAGAAAATCTCGAAAATGTACTCCCACTCCACACGAGTAACGACGGACCCCTAAGAACAGACTAGGAGTTTTTATTTTTCCCACTAAAATTGGGCACAAGGCTAAACCTGTAAAAGACGGGCAAAGTTAACAATTTTTTTTTTATTATTAAAAAAATAAGTTTTTTCTTTCTCTTTTTTTTTTAAATTTTTTTTTATAGTAGATCGTATTATCGTGAGGTGTTGAATTCAATCTTGTTTTTTTTTTTTTTGTGGCTGGTAAATTTTAATTGTTGCGTCAGTCTCAATCCATTTTAAAGCAAGAGAATGAGCCCATCAAACACTGCAATTTCTTTGACGTTTAAATGGATTTAAGACCATATTTTCTCGGAGACGTCTGTCTTGGCATGCCTGCATGGTCGGACGCCTCGTTTACGAGAATGCGCCTAGGTCATAGATAATTGTTCCCTCAGCCTGAACATCGATCGGTTGGGATTTGTATCTAATCTTTTCTTTCCCTTCCACGTCGATAAGTTCATTAAAATAAAAGAAGGAAAAATATTCCTTTTTTATTCAATTTTTTTATTTTTAAATAATAATAATAATAAAAAACATCCTTTACGAGGGGAATTATTCAATTGAACACCAACCCTGAATTGTCTGGCAACAAGGCATGTGATTGTTAAGAGAACCAACATGCGCTATCGTGCTCCAACATAGCGCTATTTTATTGGACCTCCATTGGAATTTATTTTGTCGCCAGACAAAATCCCCGATCTTGGGCATGTGACATTACCCACCAGAGCAAGACATTCTCTCTGACCACCTCTGCGCTTAGTTGGTACATAGCTATAACAACCACGTCAGCAACAGCAAATAACACCGCGCATTAAAATAATAATAATAATAATAATAAGAAACAAAGAAGAAGAAATTCAAAACGACCGTGGACCACTCATCTTCATTCCGGTCGGTCGAGCTCCATTATTGTCCCGAGGAGGCCGAAACCCTCTATGTTTTTGCATTTTTGTTCCTTCTCTCTCGTCATAAGAATCATGTCAGTGGCCCAACAAATTAAGAGAATAAAGTGGAAGGTTTTGACAGCCCAACACCAGAGTGAAACCGAGTGGGCTCAGCCCATCATTTTTATCGAGCGCACGTTCCTGAGCCTACGGGACTACGCGATGCCTTGCACATTCAATGCCGCAAGAAGGAATATGTGAACCTGCGGCCCAATCTCCGGGGAACACGACCGTTTCCTACAACTTTTGCGTAATTGCCTGGCAAGTGGCTAGGAAGGAAGAAGAAGGGGAAGCGGCCTAGCCGCATTAATGGAGGCAGTGTGCTTCCGCGCCCGCTCGGGGCGTGGTTTTCCTACGATGGCTTGTCATTTTCTCCACAAACGAACAGATCATTATTAGACGGAAACACTACACTGGCTCAGACAATTTGAATACGAAATTTCAGAAGAAGTAACCAGAAAAACGTCTAGGCGAAGTGATTCAAGTCAAGATTTGAATTTGGAATCTATTGACTTTTTAGTACAATCAATAGATAGTCTAGCGGTAATTACGAGTTCAAAATTGTTGTGTTCAGTGTTAATAATTTCGAAACTTGCTTCAGCAGATATGCTTGATCGTCAAAAATTAATTAATTAATTAATTATATAACTGATGAAATAAAATAAACGAAAAAGCGATCGTTGTCGTATAGTCGCATCCGCAGTCGTCGCGCGTGCCGGAGAGAAGAGCAGGAGAGCCGAGAGCAAAGAGGGACGGCAAAGATCGTGGGCTGGGTGTGTGTGGGTGGGGGGGGTGACGTGAGAAATTGGGGAAAGCCTCCAGAAAAGGGAGTCAAAAAGATGGCCGACGAGAAAAAGCAATGCAGCAGTAGAGAGTGTAGCCAACGGTGGAATTGCAGTCAACGACAGCGATAGCAGCAAAATAAAGAAAGACAGATTTGTCATTTTGTGCGGTGAGCAGCACAGCCCGGGGACTGGCTTTAAAGTGGGCGAAGTACCGCGGGGTTGCACACTGGTCTGTTGGTGTGCGCCGGACTCCTTATTAAAAACTTTGCTTGTAGAAGTTAATGATTGGTAAAAAAAAAAATATATATATATATATATATAAAAGGCTTGCTTGCTTGCGTGGTTTGAGCTGTTGATGTTATATTTATGGTATTTGGGCCAATCTTTCAGTATTTTTTTAATTAAAATTATTATTTCAAAATTATATCTTACATTATCTCTTTTAATTAAATAATCCCTTTTTAGATGAAAAATTGCCAAAAAAAAAAAAAAAAAACCTCGTACGTTTTGTACAATGTATCTTTTTAATCCAGTTAGGGAATGAGGCATTTTATATGAATGAATCTTGGGAAATCTTGTATAATAGTTAATGTCACTCGTGCTCTCTCTCTCTCTCTCTTTTTTTTTTCTTTTTTCTTGTCATGTCACTAGAAAATAACGGTTAGATGCCTAATACAATTTCCCGTTGGTTCCCATTAATAAAAGACTCGGCTAATTTTACTAAAATTTAAGAAAATTTAAGATTTGACTGCAAACTTGTGCGTCTCGGCCTAACTTGTAGACCTCATTGGCTCTATGTTCTATTGTCTGTATAATCATCCATACTGGCACGCGTGGCAACAGCCGAAGGAACTAGTTCATCAGGGCCCCCTTATGCTTAATTATGTTCTTTCAACGAGCAATTTAGCCATGCATTAAAGTCCAACTTCATTTGACGACTTTTCCGTTTTTTCTTCTTCGGTGGTTAAACTTCATTTCACAAATGACACACTTGAAGTGGGTACAGTGCCTCGTTAAGAGGTATGGTGGCGTGCTCTAGGAAATCTAAAACCTTTCATAAATTAAGAAGTTGCTAATTGAAAAACATGATTCTCCGTTATATTTATTTCCTCAGCGACTTTCCCACCTCTCCTTTCAACCTCTCAACTTATTGCCACTGTAGGATAAAGCTAAACTTTTTATGGTGCTTTTGTGATGCAACACGATGACAGGCTCCGAAAACATGCCCAACTGGCAGATACAAACTACCGTTATATTTTTGCGATTTTTCACAAAAGTTATTATTATCCTGTTGCATTCGAGTTATTAAAGATCATAAAATTTGGATATTTTTTGAAATATAATGTTTATCATTTCTTCGCCTATAAATTTAAAATTTTTAATTAAATGTAGAGTTGTAAAGTGCCCCTTTGACAAGAACACTTGCATAAGTCACAACAATAATTCATTATTTAGTTCCACATGTCTAAATGAGGTTTCTTTTTTGGCCCCCTCTCCCTAATAATTGAGGCGTGCGTACCCTTCACTCGCGCGTTCCACAAAAAGAAAAGTAAACGTCGTCGTTGCAGTCTAACTTAATATTTCGTGGAAACGATTTGGTTGATTTTGTGTCAACACTACCCTTCTGATCGTCCGATCAACTGACCATCATATTTTGACGGTTGATTTAAACTACATCAAAAACTATCCATGTCGGGAAACCCATTTCTTGTAGACGGAAGCCAGCCGTTTATGATATCCGTAGTTAAAATTACTTCCCTAGCCCTCAAACTGTACATCATCGGTGAAACCGTAGACTAACCGGCCACCGGTACGTAAAGATATAGACCAAGCCAAAGACATCTAGATAACGGCAGTCTCCGGCGAGACTCCGGCAAAAGGACGCGTCATGGCGGCGACTCAAAAGAGAGGCGCGGGCAGGTTGAGGTCAAACAAAAACGGCTTCTTCTCTTCCCCCATTAGCTCCGCTTTGCGCTCTTCACTGAAATCCACGTCCGCACTCACATCCTCCAGCTTGCAGCTCTTGTATTCCGTTCTCGTCGGCATCTCTGAGGAAGGCATTCCAGCCGTCAGCTCACCAGAAAAGTAAACCGATGATCTCCATAAGCTGGTGCCTCCACCGTCCGCCATAACGAGTTGCAGGTGCTGCGGCGGCGGAGGAGGAAGAGGAGGAGAGGAGAAGGGGACCTGCATGAAGTTGGTCTTGGCCTTGGGGCCGCGGAAGAAGCGGGCAGCATCGTCGTAAGCCAGCGCGGCCTCCTCGGCCGTGTCAAAAGTGCCCAGCCACCTCCGCGTCTTCTTCCAGGGGTCCCGGATCTCGGCGGCAAACCGTCCCCACGGCCGCTTCCGCACGCCCCTAAAACGCGCCTTCTTCACTTCTTCTTCGACCCCAAAATGTTGAGGATCCGCTTCGTTCAGAGCTGCAGGTCCGGCGAGGGTCAAGCTGAGAGAATCGTCCTTGCGGAGGCGCAGTGCGTCCACTGCCATGGTCTGGGTGGATGTACGGACACTCTCTTTAAAACAATTGTCGTCGTTTGTACAGCCGGCAGATAGAAGGGGAGGACTCCTAGGGCTTGTTTGGGGGAGTATATATAATGGAGGGGACAGCCTTGGTTAACGCCGACAGATTGAGATTTGCTTTTGTGGTTTTGCTTTTCGCTTTTCTTTTTTTTTTAATATATATATATTATTTTTATTTATTTTTTAATAATTCCGCTTTTTGGCTTCGTGGCTTGACAAATTAATGAGGGGCGTTATTTGTCTGTTTAAAACCTGCATTCAATGCAAATACGAAGCGTGCGTGTAGGGAAATGAAGTATTTGTTCTTACACGTGATCATCACGTGACTCGGCCTTTTTCTGACAACAAGCGATTGATTTCCCGGTAACAGGATCCCTCTCTTTAGGCCCAATTAGTAAACGTGCGTTCGAGACGTACAATTGATCTAATAATATATGTATATAATTAAGTAAAAATTTCGCCGGTTTCTTACTCTATTGTCACTGAGTTCTTACTTCTTCTTCTTGTTTTTTTTTTTTTTTTTTTTTTTTTTTTGCGCAATTCCTAAAAGAGATCCATTTGAGTTGTAAGTCATGATAAATCTCTTCAAGTCCCATAAATTCTTTCCGTTGCATTTAGTGAACAAATTGAATATGGCTGATAGATAATTACACACACACAAAAAGAAAATGTTACGAGTGAACTTTAATTTGTTTATATTTGTCGAGGAGCTTCAAGAGATGAGATTCTTAGGATAACAGCCAATTTAAGGTTAAATAAATGAGCATTATTGTGCAATATCTCACTAATGCTATAATATTACTCTAAAATTGAATTAGTAAAATGCAGGGAAACGGTTGACAGAAAAATGGGATTTTAATAAAGCCTGTTGGGAATGCGACTTGTGGTCCCAAAGTCTTCTGAGTGTCCGTCACCAGTCAACCGGGGGCAGGATAGGCTTGGAGTGTGAATTGTGGGGAAGGAATCGCGGCCAGTAGCCTATTCTCTATTCTTATTGCCTATGGCCTTTTGTGCCTGCGCGACCTGAATAGGAGAATAATAATGGGAGAGAACCCTCTTTATTTCTCGTCGATGCACTAGCCAGATATGAGCGTGGCTAGGCGAAAAGGTTGGCTTCCTCCTCTCAAATTTGCACGGTTTCTCCATTTATGGTTCCACCAAATGGTCACGTCAATAAAGTTTTGGAATAAAAAGCATTTCTTTTGTCTCGCTGCTTTATGCTTGAGATGTCGTGGCCAACCGTCGACAGATCGGGCACGTTGAGACCCAAAAAGTGGTAAAACCTTTTTCAAAATTGCATGACCTGAAAAAGCAACTTTACTTCATTTTTTAATGTGGACTTTAGTCAATAAAAAAATATTTTAATTCTTTTTTTTTAAAAATTTTTAAAAAAAAATTTTTAGTTAAAAATCAATAGATATATAACTAAAACGATGAAATATTTAATATAAATAATATAAAATATATAATAATTTATAAAAATTTTAATATCTTCTAATTACATATTTTTTATTTATGATTATACATTTTATTATTTTAGTTATAGCTCTAATAATTTTAAATTGAAAAATTAAATTTTCAAAAAAATATTCACAATTGTTTTAAGTTTTAGCTATATATATATATATATATATATATATATATATATATATATGCATGTATGTATAAAGAAGATACAAAATTTGAATATGAAATAATAATAATAATAATTTATTATACTTATTAATTATTATTTATAAATAAAAAATATATTAATTATAATTAATAATTTAAATAATTAGATATCTATTTTATTTTCAAATTTAACGTCCCCTTAATCGAATGCTAAGTTTTAACAGGGCGGAGGAGGATCACTTCTCTCCGGGGCAAACGAATGGAATCATGGTATAGAGCCTGTTATACTTTTCCGTAAACAAATTTTGAATTTGTGAGTGAGACGATTTTTAGAGCCGTGAGGGCCCGTTTTGATGCCGAAGCCCCCCCTAGGTGGGGTACGAAATCCTTGAGAGTAAAAAAAAAAAAAAAAAATTACTTTGCCGCGACATTAGTTACGTATTTACAATTATTTAATTTATGATCATAATTAATAATATAAATACAAATATAATAATATCAGCTTATCCACATATCTTGTAATGAATTCATTTTCCGTAAGTTATTTTTAGTCTCGGTTAAAAAGAAGTTAGTTAACACGTTGTTGTCGGCACATGTGAATTTTGAAAAGTACATTTTCTCCAAACTTGTCTGAGCAAGGGGAGAACTAATTGCATTTTCAAATCTCAAACTCAGCCGTGACCGCATCCCCATATGCTTTTGTGGGGCTACGACAATCCTGTAGTTTCCTTAGAATGGTACAACCTTCAACCTTGTTCACCCAACCAGAAAATTGTTTTGGCAACCATCGAAGACCCGGTTATCCAATGCACGCCATTCTCCAACAAGACCATCGTAGATTTGATTACTTTAAGATGGTTTATAGTGTATGGTGTTCCTAATTTTAGATGACGCCCGCGTTGCCGGCAAAGGGTGGGAACCCTTCTTTGTTTTTTAACTCTCTCCCTTTTCCCTCTTTTACCTGTTTATCCAACAAAAAAAAAAAAACTATTTAGCTGCATAATGTGGAGCTTTAAATCGAGTGATTCTTTGGGCCTCATGTATTGGTTCAAATTATGGAGCCCTTGTTCCAACATGTTTGGGTCCAGGATTGTCGATCGATTCCGGACACAAGAAGTACTAAACAGATTCCCTTTCGAAGGTCCTAGTCTCGTTCGTGACTTGAACTTGTTCTGTCACCCGTTTTTCTTTTGTGCGGAATCTACCAATTTCTGAGTGGAATCTCCCAAGAATGATGAAGGTATGTACCGTGGATTTACTTTATCTGAGTTCAGGCACCTCGGAAAAACACTTGCTCAACGAAGAGGCGCTTCGTCAACCTCGGTGCCCCCAAGGATCATATCGTGTAGCATCTTTTAAGGTGTTTAAAAAGTAACATCTTTTCAACAAGCCCGAGTTTATGAAAGCAGTTGATTTTGTTGCAGTTCGGTTTAATTTTAGGTCTATCTTGAGACATATGGCGTGTTTGGGATTGTAATTACAATTTAAAAGCATACTCTTTGAATTATAGGTAGTTTTTTAAAATATTTGATAACTCGCAATTTTTTTTTTCTTTTGAGAGTGGGTTATAATTTAAATTGGTATTTTACAAATATAACATTTTAATGTAATAAAAAAAGTGCAAGAAATACATTATAATTTAATATTTTTAAAAATAATAACAATTATTATTATTATATACGGAAAAAAGTATTTTTGTGATGATTATTATATATATATATATATTACAAATCATTACGGAACAATTAATTATATTTCCCTAATTATAAATTTCACCACCGGTAGTTTGTCGACGGCAATACCAAATATACTCATACTATCAACAAATGTTTTTCTAATCGAGACCTCTGAAGACGTGAACATATGAACACCAGAGTGGTCCTCCTATCGAGCAACTCCATGTAACTAGAGCATGAATACAAAAATATAATAAAGTAAAGGAAACAATCTTCGCTTCATGAAGAAAAAACGTTACATTATGTCCATGTTCAGAGTTAAATTTAAGGGAGAAAGTCCAGTAATCGAACATCTTAGAAGCTTTTTGCAACTCTATAGCGATAGTTCTCGCGATTATTTGTAATCATAATGAACCTAATAATTGCTCGCCAAAAAGGGACTGTCGCTATCCACAAATTAATGCCGATTGCTGCACAAGAGTCAGGTTTTCAACTAAACACCAACCTCAAAAGCAATTTGATCCGTGTGCGTGCGTTTCTTTTAGTTATGCTCCATCTCAAGTCAGTAGTCAAGTCTCTCTCTCTCTCTCTGTTTTTTTTTTTTTGGTATTTTCCCGATGTTAGCTCGCTAATTAGACTGTGCCACTGGCTGATTTAACTAATAAAATGGAGAGTAAACTCGTTGTTCCAATTAGGCTGATTCTTGGACTTAGACCACAGGAAACACTTTTTTGTGCTACAATTGGATAAGGGTCTGCAGAACATATATGAGAAAATTTGTCTGTTTTGTTTTCTGGTCAACTCGAAGCTACTAAATCATGCGGTAAAAATGCAGCTTTCTATCATCTAATAGACATGCTCTACTTCGTTTCCACAGGGGCGTGCCCTTCGGCCTACTATAGGTTGGCATCTTTTGTTCGCAAACGAACCCAGATGGAAACCTATCAATCCCTTGGGTTACCAAGATAAGGCGTACGGCTCACAGCAACATCAAGCAACTACTATTTCTAGATCCATAATGGTTGACTTCTGGGAAATGAATTGCAAAAGGGTTCAGCCCCTCCACGCGGTTGATGAAAAGACAGGTGGCCTTGTGACACCAATTTAGTCACCGCTTGCCTATACGCGCGTGCCTAATATATGAATGCGATTGTACTTCATGATCCCAAAATGCCGATCATCAATTTTGATGACAAGCTCACAAGCTACAGAAAAGCCATAGATGACGATACTTCACATGACAATTAGCGGCTAAGTAGCATCGATACACGTCGAATCCATTCTCGATCTTGATTCACATCTCAAACTAGAAAGATTTGAAACGAGTACCATAAATCATTGAGTTTGAACTGTTTTCTTTCGTGGACATATAAACAATATGTGTTGCAGGTTGCTGTGCTCGCAAGACGTGTTCAACTTCAGTGCCACTGTGATCGATAATTCGACGTCCAAATGGCATTGGATTTTCATGATTTTTGGATCAATGCGTTCCTTTGTTAGGCTACTATCAAATGAGATGAAAATTCCCAGAATTAGGCCTGGGCATTGTTCTAAAATCCCAAGAAACCGCAATAACATCATGGCAAACCCTATCTTTGACCATTACGGCTTCAAACTGGAATTTCTCCCAAATTACAGAGTTTCAGATCAAGCGCAAGCACTCATTAGAAAGCTTGCACAACGACCTATGCAATGCAAAAAATCTCATTAAAATCCATTGAGCGAGGCTCAAGATATACCCAAATGAATTGAGCTTAAAAGCACACCTAAACAACAAAGTTCGCCCCACGTCCCCGAGCGTCTCCATCCAGATCTCCAACTCGTATCCCATTCTCGACCGTAGATGACGCCAACATCCAAGGGCCAATATTCAAACTTCGCGAGGCTAGCGATCCGCGTGCAAGGCCTTTCCACCAATCAGCGTTCGGATTTCGGATTAGCATTCCTCCAGCACTCGAGTATTTAAATCTCATCATTCCCGTCTTCTTCTCACAGAAACCTGAAAAAGGAAAATTGCCAGTAAGCCGCCCCATTTCCTCCACGTCTGTTCTTCTTTGTTTCTCTTCTATTCCTTTTGGTGTAAACCTGCACTTTTCTAATTATAACCACAGCCCCGGCTCATAGACCTCTAGCTCCGTCGTTGTTTTTCTGGAATGGCTACGGAGGAAACAATTGTAGCGGTGGAGGCGAATCCCCAACCGGCGTCTGCGGAGCCGGAGGGTAAGCCGGCTACCAAGGTGGGCAAGGGCAAGAAGACAAAGGAGCCTAAAGCCAAGAAAGAAGCCGCCCCCAAGAAACCTCGAAGCCGTGGCTCCTCTTCCCATCCTCCGTACGAGGAGGTATATTTTCCCTTATTTTATTTTATTTTATTGTCGGTTCGAGATTCAAATTATGATTCCTTTTGTTCTTTGTTTTTTCTTTTTTTGTTTGTTTGTTTGTTTGTTTTATTTCGTCGGTTGGATGGACCAATTTGATTTATGTATTGGTCATACGTTCTTGTCTCTGGGTGGATCTGATGATGTCGTTTGTGCGTGACTACAGATGATTAAGGATGCAATTGTGACGTTGAAGGAGAAGACGGGTTCGAGTCAGTACGCAATTACAAAGGTTCTTGAAGAGAAACACAAGCAGCTGCCACCAAATTTCAAGAAGTTGTTGCTTTTTCATTTGAAGAAGCTTGTGGCTGCTTGCAAGATTGTTAAGGTTAAGGGCTCGTTCAAGCTCCCGCCCAAGTCATCGGCGCTTAAGCCTGCTGAACCTTCTCAGGTTAAGAGGAAGCCAGCACCTAAAGGCAAGCCCAAGGCTTCCACGGATGCTAAGGCCCCAGCCAAGTCGACCAAGGCAACGGCCAAGGCTCCAGCCAAGGCCAAGGCTCCAGCCAAGTCCAAGGCTGCTGCTAAGCCTAAACCGAAGCCGAAGGCTTCCACAAAGCCTAAACCTACTCCCAAGCCCAAGGCAAAAGCTGCTCCTGCAAAGCCGAAGGCCGGAACAAAGACCAAGGATGCTCCAGCTAGGTTGAAGGCTAAGGGGAGGCCGGCTAAGGCGGCGAGGACCTCTGCAAGGACGTCTCCAGGGAAGAAAGCGGCGGCGGCGGCTCCCAAGGCTGCCACCAAGAGGGCAGCGGCTCCCAAGGCTGCTTCTAAGAGCGCGAAGAAGGCTCCAGCAAAGAGTGTGAGGCCTAAGACCGTAAGAGCGCCGGCGAAGAAGGCCACAGCTAAGAGGGGGAAGAAGTGACCGACACAGGGACAGAAAGACAGTAGCATTTATAGGGGTAGTTCTGTAAATTTTGTTGTCTTTAACGGGCTTGTAGGTCCGTGTAAGCCCTTCGGCTTTGGATATATAGGACATCAGAATAGTCAGATCATATTTCTTTATTCTCTTTTAAGTTTTCTTTTTTTTTTTTTAAATTTTATTTCAATTTTCTTTGTTACGGATTCGACATGGTATTAAGACGTAATGTTCCTGTTGTTCAGTGAAATTGTGGTACGAATTTCGAGCAGCTGGTTTTGTCTCAAATCTTTGTTGTTTGTCATCTTTCTCTTCTGAGTGTTGATTGGAATCGCCTGGTCGATTCTGCGGTCGTCCTTGGAAACAAGAGCCAAGAGCCGAGTCTGCGTTGCATTGATAGAATAGAAGATAGGTTCTAGGACGTTGCCTGTTGATGCTGAGAGCAATCAGTGTCTCTGAAGCGTGTGAAGAAAAGCTAGGGCCTCCAATTCTCTTCTTCATCAAAATTGAAAATTAGTGGCCGCAATTCACCTCGGCGGTACGTTAGGCCTATGTCCCTCTGATGGGGGGTGGCTGGTGCCTCTTTGCTTTTTCTTGATTGAACGAAGAAAATACAATCTTGAGAAAACTCCGGATGGCATTGCTCGGGAGAAACTTGCAATTGCCCGGTCACCGTGAACTTCATTGCTCGCAATTTGCACAAACGACTATCATTCCGAGGTCACAGTGTTCTACCCTCTATGCTTTATTTTGCTCTTCAGAAGCTTTACACATCTACCGGAAATTGCTAATTGTATTCTTCAAAATTCTAGTCTAAAACCCCTTCAAATTTGTTCATGAAAAGAATACTAAAACGAGTGTAACGTTAAAATAAAAGCCTTGATGAGCATCTTTATGTTTTTCCCGTTGCTTGGTTTTGTTCTACCAATTGGTTCCAATATTGAAAATGTCATAACTCCAGCCTCTCGAAGCCTCCTTTTGTACAGAGTTTGTTCTCGGGGAGAAGGATACACAGAGAGAAATTGTTACATATAACATCTTCCATAGACCCCCACTACAACCTAGGTGAAATATTTATTCCTTCCATGGACCTCCATCTTTTGGTGCATCAATCTCAACGAAGCTAGAATTCATCTCGCAAGATTCTCAACTTGTCATTTCAATGCTTCAACTCTCTGGATGGAATACTTCAGCTCTTTTTGGATGTTCAGCCTTGATGGTGATAGTACAATGTCTTTCCAAATTGAACCAGCTGAGCAAGCTGGGTTTGGGAAACTGTAAAGTTCATAGATTGACTCTGCTTCCTCGTTCAGACTGCCCACCCTTTTTAGACAGTCTATTTCATCTGGATCAACCAGCAGAGTCTTGTCTCTGTCTTTCCATCCTATCAGCTTCACAACCATTAATGTGTTAGTATAAGACAAATTTTCAACCACCGCCGGATGCAACATTTTGGTTACAGTTCTTAATCTGAAGAGTTAGCTGTTTCTAGGATTGTCTTCTTATTGCGATTATATTTTCTTTTATGGTTGCTTCTTTTAGATATAGGTAATGCCGCGGCTTGAATATGCAGAGGTAGAAGTGAACGTGAACGAGGCATGATAGTTGATAAATTTGAACTACCTCAGCACTTTTTTAACTCCGTACCTATTAGGGCACAGAAGCTGGATGCTTCTGAGATTTGAACCATGCAACTATCAATGTACAAAAAAAGAAGAAAAATTGAGCTGCACATTAACTTGGTGAGTTAAAGTCAACTCCATCCTAACTTTGACTGCACAATCCTTGTGCATTATGTTCTACTTGGATTGTCTAGGTTAAGGCTTGAAGAAGAGAGAAAAGATTGAAGTTAGAGAAGAGAGAATTTGTGTACCTTGGGAGGACCATCCAAAGCATTGGTGCTATACAGCCTGGCATTATCAACCAGTTGACAGTAGCTAAGAAATGCATTTGCAAATCTCCTGTGGGATTTCAATTGTGATTTCACCCTTACAGCTCTTCTACACATTATAGCTCTCCTGTCAAATTGAAATTTTCCCATATCGTAGTCATCATCCAGGGAACCTATTGATGATGTTGACAACCAAAAGCATAAGAATACTACATGATAGTAATCTGTTACATACCTTATTCCTCTTACAACAGCTAAGTAGGCCTCACAAACAACTCCAACCAGCTCTATCCTGTATGGTCTTCTCTTTTTGCTTCCTTCTTGTAGTGGCTGTTCTTCATCAATTTGCTCCCAGTAGGTCTCAGTTACGGATCCATCTTTAGCTACTCTGTAACCAGCTCCCATGCGGTAACGTCGGCGGTGGACATTTCTGGCCATTGTTATCGTCTGCACAACAAATGGTGCCCAGGAGAGTGTGCCATCCATAATCACATCACGTCCTTCATTCAGTGCTGTCACTAATAGAGAAGATGCTGCATCCGTAGACGATTGGTGTACCTGTTTGAAAAGAAGGGCTTTTTGGGATTTTTGACTCTTAGGAGAAGTTGCAAACACTGGCATGATGGAAGAAGCATGTAAACTTTTCATAAAGTTGTTAATGCACCTTGGGCACATATGCACTGATGTAGACATAAATATACAGGCACCTATTGTGTGAATTATCAACATATCTGATAATTGTGTTTTTTCACGAGAAAGGAAAATGTTGGTGGACACATTAGATAGAGTTTTTGAGGAGATGTTGGCTCCCAACAATACTGTGATGCAGGGGAGCAACATTTGAAGGACCATATTGTGCAGCAGATGGTTAAAAGACCCTGAAATCTATGAAAGCTTATGAAGCTCATACATAGAGAGATATTCAGTTTTAGGGAAGAGAGAGCAGTTCCTTCAGACTAAATGTCTGCATCCAATATTTTTTTCTTTCCAATTTATAGTCAATTTCTAATGCAAATTTAACCTTCCTCGTTTCTTTTTTTCTCCAGGTTCTTTCTTCTCCAAATAAATGGAAATATGCTTGATTCACGAAATATTTTATTCTCATATGTCCCTGCTGGTTTTGGCCTTATTGACAGAAACATTCTGAACAAGGTGCTGTGGGATCTGTGGAGCCTTTGAGGGGGGCAGCAAACCTATCCAGCTTGACAAACCCGAAAGACATTCAGGACTCATTTTTGTTCTCAGACTAGTTTGAACAGGGACAAAGATAAGAAATGAGCATTTAACTAGATAGAAGTCAAGCTTACTATGATAGTTGTCTATCTGTTGTGGTAAAATAATTATGCCAAGGCAAGTTAAATGGCGGCTCTAGTGTAAATGCAGGTTCAAGTGAAAGTTACAGCCCATGAATCGTGCCGGTGAATTTGTTGGACCCGTCTTCATTGAATTTTATTGTGCATGAATGGCAAAGGAACTTACTTTTTATCTCAGCAATTTTTATGACTTAAGGATAGGAGAGTTCAAGTTCTAGAGAATTTCTAATGGATCTACCTTGTGTGACTTTACAGTACTCTCTGCTCTCCATCTGCTGGGTCTGTTGACCTCAATTTATACATTTTAAGCTCATCCATTTCTTGTCCTGCTTATTGTATTCTTCTCCTTCTATGTATGTTGGCATGTGTACCAACCCTGTTTTTAAGTCATTATTGCTAGTTGGAGGGCAGGGGAAGGGGGGTAAGGGGGTAGGAGGAGGAGGGAGGGTCTCATTATCTCACCAGTTCAGCTGTTTGGATCAAGTCAACATGTCCTCTGGAGCTAAGTGCTCTGTATATGACATCTGATTCTTTGAAAGCATCTGCTTCAATAACCACTGCATTTCCTCCTGCTCCTGCCCAAAATGGGCTGTTTGTCATTCATTAGAAAGGGCAAAATGTTAGCCCATCTGTGAATGTTAATAGGAAAGGAACGGAAGACTAGTTACTTCTTTTTATCTCCTTATGTCTTTATTTCTTTTCCTGAATTAGCTTAATAGGCTGCCTTGGAGATAAATATGCTGCAGACTGCCAACTTGATGCTTAAAGTTATTCAAGTTTTCTTACTCTTTCATGATGTCCTTGAGCACAGTGCTTTTCCCAGCTCCAATCCCTCCACCCATGAAGAGAAGGACAGGACTTCTGTCGCTATGTGCCACTGGTGCCATCACCTCTGTACATTGTGAGTCATCATTTGCTGCAATTCCCATTGCTCTCATTTCTTCCACCAATGTGTTGAACACTCTAGCAACCTTCAGGTTTTTCGTCACTCTCTCGAATCTCTGTTCCCTAAATTGGAAAAAAAGAGGTGAAAAAAAGGCAACTCAGGTAGTTCTCTTCCATAAGGTATAGCTGGTCTAGATAATGCCAAGAATAATCACTCAAATTGTGCTTATATCCTTTCTTTAAGCTTAACTTGGTAGCACAAATATACCATAAGAATGAATGCAATGACCAAACACGAGTTCATATTATGTTCTGTTCATGTTAATTCTCCAATTGCTTTGTCTTCTTGTGTTTTGGCCATAAATAATTGGCATATTCGTATTGGAACGGCTGCATTGTGTCATAATGGTAATACTATGCACCTAGTTGCTGTCATGACAATGCGTTTGAACTTCCCCTTGGGCTCTGCGTCGGTGCTCAACACCTGAAATTAGATCGGGAAATACAAATCAAAACACAGTACATGAGACTTGCATGCCTAATTGTAAATTTTGGCATTTGTTAAACAAGTTCCCATTGCACACAGAAATAGAAATAAGATCTGCTTATTAACATGCAACTTGATTTTTTAATACCTCGGTGATCACCAGATCAGCATGGCTCCAATGGAATGCAAAGTAACTAAGAATACACCTCTCAAACTCCTCCAGAAGCTTTACAAAGAGGGAATCTGCATCAGGTTCATCAGCGAAGTATGAGTAGATGTCTTCCTCAAACCCTTCACTTTTTCGGATATATTCAGCCGCTAACTTGCACAGCTGTGGACATTGTCTCTTGTCTGCAAAGCCCATTTGCCTTGCTGCATTCAAGAATGAGGAAGTGGTTATAGATTGGAAGGATGGAAAATGCTTTCGCGACATAAATTTTTCTGGAATTGTTCGTCTGTACATGCTTATTACTGTTCATTGAAGAAAAGGAAAATCAAAGAGGCAAAACACATACAAAGGGAGACAGAGGTTCCCAGCCAAATGGGGTGTGGGAGAATACATTACCTACATAGTGGGGGAATCTCTCAAGCTTTTCGGCACGGCCTGCCTTTGATGGTCTCAGTCGAGGGATGATCTTCCGATCCCTTACCTTCCGGAGATGGTAATGCACGGCTGCTGCAATGAGCAAGCCAATCGAGGAGGCTACAAAGATCTGTTTGAAGGTCGGTTTGCTGTTATGATCTGAAGAAGTTTGAGAAGAGGAGAAGGGAAGCTTCAAGGAAAAATGGATCACTGCAGCCAAAAAGGAGGTCAACAAGAACAGGCCGATCAGCTTCGTCCCGTGATCCTTACCTTCCTGCATCTCTCAGAATTCCAGGAAAGAGAATCCTCCGTTTGATTGAATATTGTGAGGATGGAAAGTCAATTTGCCATTGCTCTTCTTCCTTCGTGGTTGCCTGACCCTTACGGTCGATTTCGGGCGCCATTTACAGCCACAGACGATTGCCAGCCTTTGTCATCTTACGACTACTGAGAGATGACACGTAGCAGGCTAAATGACAAATTGCACGTTGTTCTGCACATTTTCTAAAATTTCAGTCTCACAATTTGCTGTCTAGTTCTTGACGCTAGTCTTTGCTCCCCGTTAGATCTAAAATTGTATTAGTTTTCTTGCAATAATAATAATAATAATTATTATTATTATTATTTTTTGTTTGTTGTTTGTGGGAAGATCGAAATTAAGTCCTTCGAAAGTAATTATCGCGACTACTTTGATTATCATCATGCACACTACAGAATAGGAGCAATAGATGCAGCGGACCGCAGGTCTTTTAAAAGTATGTACAAATTATAATTATGGGATCCACGGCCTAATGTAAATCAAGATTGTGTGACCCAATGGGCCCTTGAAGGCCTTAGATAATGGCGACAACATCCCCGGAACTGAAGTAACCGGGATACGTACTTGGGTTCTCGGATCCCAGTAGACGTCCGGGTCGGAACGGCAACTTATTCAGGGCCCGTAATCGCTTCCTGAGTCCGGTCCAGCAGAATGATCCGTGTTAATACATTCAATAGAATACAAGCGTAGGAAATTGTCCACTGGAGCCTCGGAAAAGTCCTCGATAAATGGTACGACGGGCGAACCTCCAATTCGACTCTCGGCATGACCGTATGATTTGGATTTAAGGAAAGGCACTGCCAGAAAGATAGCACGGCAATTTCAATTTTCAGCCTGTCATGCATCCTGTACCTGGATATCTATCGCACGTCCCTCCCGGCCCCCATTAGCCTTTCGAACTTGCATTGCTCTGCCCAATTCAGTTGCACTTGATGGTAATGGAAGAAAAAGTGGTCAAGAATAGCGACCATTCAAAAAAAAAAAAAAAAAAACATAAATGTTTCGGAATCTTACGCTATAGGAAACTGCCGAACGTGTTTTCCAGGCTTCCCTGTTCGGTCGCAAAAATGCAAAAATGATGGGGTGGAAATGTAAAGTTAATGGTGAAATAAAGAATTGATTCCAAGTTCCAATTCAGAACGCCTTTTGTACTTCTTGATTGAATTTACCGACAAAAGGAGACGGACAAAGTCTTCAAGAGAATCTCAGCCTAACCTGCTTGGCTGGCCTAACGAAGACTCCACCCATTTTCCCACTCCTTTTTAAAACAATAAAAAAAAAAAAATCTTTTTTCTCCAATGAATTTCGCATCCTAATCATTCATAAACTTTTCCCTTTGGTATCAAGATTTAAAGTTATTCACTATATGTCCCCGAAAATAGCACGTAACAATTATTCAGGTACTCAATCCTAATTCATAGGACCCACATTACAGAGGAATTTGTCCTCTGCCTTTGTCCCAATGTTGGGTTATCTATTTACATTCATTAAATTAAAAAAAAAAAAGTTGGGTTATCTACGTACCAAAAATCCCCCCTTCCCCTCCCCCCAACCCAAAAAAAATTGCCGGGGTTGATCTGCCGGTTTAAATTTAGTAATTGATAATTTGGGATTTGGGCATTAGAAGTTGATAGGCAGAAGGATCCATGTTTGCTGGAGAATAAAATTTGAAATCCTGACAGGGTGAGGATAAGTTTGAACAGAACCAATGTTTCAGTGCTGTGGAAGTTACGTCAGAGAGAGAGAGAGGGTGGGGTGAGACCACATGACATTTGTCACTTTTCTCCATCAGTTTTAGACAAAGTAATATTCCGTGAAAAAGCTCCAACCAAATCTGTATTTCCCAATGTTTTTAATTTTCTTTTTTTTTTTTGCAGTATATAAAAGAATTTCTACCTCCTCATCTGGTACTCTCGGCGTCCTGTTTTGACGATCTTGGTCCAACGATAATAATTTATTGATTATATTCTTATGCTGGAAAGATGCGTGTTTTTGGCTCAATCTCTCTTCTGTCAACCCACGCGAAACTGCCTGCTCGTAAAGTATGCCTCAAAGTCCCGGAAAGTGCATGACAACCCACTGGTTGCGTAAGTGGCTGTCGATTGGAAGGAAAAAAAAAAAAACACTTATCCTAGATGATTAATAATATTTTTACCGACTTAGTTTTTCGATTAAGTTACGCAAATATACTAAAAAAAAAAAAAAGAAAGATGTAAAATTAGAGTAGGATATTTTTTTATATTAAAACTTTTATTTTGTATTAAACTAAATTTATTCGAATCAATTAAAAAGATATTTATGCAATAATTAATCATAGGTATTTGCAATTTATGCAATAATTAATCATATATATATATAGTTAGTGTTACTTTCGGAAGAATGGGGGAATTAGCCTCGAATTTCATGTTGGATTTAGAATCTTAGAAGATTAGTGGCGCACGCTATTTGCATGATTGTTATTCTTACGTAACCGCGGCACGTTCTCTCTTTGCTATCAGTCTAATAACGACGATTGATTAAACTTTTAATCAAAGCAAGTGGAAAAAGAAAAAAAAAAAAAGAAAACAAAAATAAAGAAAGAAAGGAAAGCGAGATTCGAGTCGTTTAATTAGCTGCGATGTGGTTGACCCAAGCATAAAAGTCTGTCTCTCTTTTGAATTGATTTTCTTTTTTGCGCTCGCCATTTGTCGTTAATACTAGTTTTAATTGAAGCCACGGTGATTAATTGAGAGAAAAAAAGAAAAAAAAAAAGAAGAAGAAAAAAGAAAAAAAGGTCGTAGAATTTTATGGTACGTCCCAATACCAGTTTTCACTTTAGAAATTAGGTGCGAGTTAGGTGCAAGTTAGGTGCTTTATGTCTTGACCTCTATTGACTCGCGTTAAAAATTTCCACGTTACAAACGATCAAGATTGACTCTTTGGTAAGAAAACTGTGCACGGTGGAGAGAAGAAAACCGAGTCTTTTTAGAAAACCCCCCCCCCAAAAAAGAAGAAAAAAAAAAACAGAGGGAGTGAGAGACTGAGCATACGTTAATCAGCTTTACCATCTGTTAGGAAAAAAAAATTATTAAAAAAAAAAAGAAAAAAGAAAAAGGTACTATTAAACTTAATTGCCAAACTAATTGTGATTAGTAGCAGGGCACGAAAAGGAAAAAGGAGGAGGGAGAAATTTTCTTGTTTGGCAACCTAGATTCACAAACCTCAAGTCTTCTGCCGCCACTTTCACACCCTTCGATCTGTCTTCCCCGAAGGGGCGTCCGCCTTGGACTCCAATTTTTCCGACTTTCGCTTCCAACGTGGGAGTCACAGAGAAGAGTAGACATTGATATCATATCATGTCTGCCCCATTCATAACACGTAACGACCTGTTCACTTTAAGCTCCCGTTTTTTTTTTTTTTCTGAGCATTTAGTGGCCCTAATCGTAAACGTACAACTAATTACTCCACGAGAATTATACTGATAATAAATTCACAATATTTATTAAAATATATAAGAAATTATATATTCTAAATGTGAAATATAAGATATTTACTGTATGTGTAATTTATTTATAATGTTATGCAATATAGATTTTATTTATTATATAATATAAAATTATGAATAAATTATAATAAAATATTAAAATAAAAATTATCATAAAATAAATAAACAGATATGCGCGCGCGCGCGCGCGCGTGTGTGAGAGAGAGAGAGAGAGAGAGAGAGAGAGATACCGTGTTCTTTGACTGGCCTGTAATGATAATCCACGTAGAGAACCGCGGGACGGGGAGCAAATGCAATTCACCAATGTACGAGCAGCCTCCAGCAGATACGACCCACCAGAAATTTATGAGCTCCACATGTAAATCTGATATTTTATTACGGCCGCTATAGTTCTAGACGGACTTGAAGTCATGTCTGGCCCACCTGGTAAGCGGAGTTTGGCAATTGACAAAGCAGGTGCCATAATGGTCCTCAAGAGAAGAGAGAACTGGGAAACTCAGTCAAATGGAATCATAATGTCTCGGAGCGTAACCCAAACAGAAGACAAAAGAAGACTGAATATTACAGTTGTGATGCTCTCATTAACATAGCTATTTCGGTGAAACAAATTGATTGTCAGAGAGAAGCGGAGATCTAAGAGATTGAGAATGAAAATCATACTTACTTCCACTCCCTGTGTCGGCTGCCTGCCGATGTAATAATATATTATATTATCAGAACTTCACCTGTTGCATGTATCTCTTTCTACTTCCGATCGCCAATCAATTTTCATAAGAAAATCCCTCGAAATCCCTCGTCAAATAATAAAAGTTTACAGTGCTAAAAAGAACCAACCTTCCTTGTGCCTCTAGGCTATGTGATGTGAGAATAATAATTGATCCTGATCGAAGAAGAAGAGTATTATTGGAGAACTTCCATCAACATTCATTGATGGCACATGATCAATACAGTTATAAGATTTGATCAAACACCATCATCATCGTGGGATTGAAATTCCCAAACTTCACCTGTAAACGCCGATCAATCGAAGCCTCAGAGCTTAGTTGGGGGGAATGAAGCCTGGTCCGAAATCACTCAGTAGATGATCTGTGATGTGCCTGACTTCATGAATGACATCGAACCAGACAACCTTCCCCTCAACTGTTGATAGTTTAATACCCGATACACAGAGAGACGAAAGAAAGAGTTAAAAAGAGGGGGGAGAGGGTGGGAATACACCAGTACATGGATTTTTATTTTTTATTTTTTATTTTTTTTTTTGGATTTAGCCGTGGATTATTATTCTTGTTCTTTAAAGGGGTCCTTATATATCCATAGGAACGAGAGAGAAAAATATTCTTGCTTTCGGATCACGTGACATATGAATCCACTTTCTACACTAACCCCTACCTCTGCTTTTCACACAAGGCCTATTTCTCCGTAATTATTGATAAAAATAAATTAAAATAATAATAATAATAATAATAAAAAGAGCGGTTCCAGTAGACACCCAATGTCCTAAATTAAATATATTTCTGCGTTGAACGAGTATGCATCTTTTCTGGGATCTGATAATCAAATTAATCGTTTGTAAAATTACGAGTGTGTCGCATGAAATTCTGCTACATTGACGGCGATCGAGGTCTATCTAATAAACATAGAAGGGACGCACGCCTTCCCATTTCAGACTGTAACTAAATACGGGACTTCATTTTTCCAGGTTTTTATCTGGAGAGGAATAGATTGTCTTGAGCCCATTCTGTCGAGGAAAGGATGTATATCTTTTGCTTGCCACCATGGTAAAGGCAATTTTGAAGGCGGAGAACCCTCATCAAGTGTGGCATAAATGCAGCTTGTGCGATGCCAAGCTTAAATACCAAGCTTCAAAAAGATAATCAGCCTGCAGAACAAAAGGAGAAGTGGAAAAGTCATAGGCCGTGCGTAACGGCTTTACAAAAATCGCCTCGTTATGTCCTATCTGAAATATTTAATTTATTTTATTTTCCGGGAGGATTATTTTTCCACTAAATTCTGCTGTCAATGTCAACAATTACAACCCAACAACAAAAAAAATAAAATAAAAAAAAATTGTTGACGACTTTAAGAGAATCGTGCAGCCCCAAATATTTCAAACCAGTAAAGCTGCTTTTTCTAAAGTGAGAAAAGGTCGCCTCGTTGTTTCAACCGACGTCTTCCGCTTGTTGTATGTGAAACAGAAGAAAAAAATAGTCTATTATTAACCAGTACACAGAGAGTATTTTGAATTATCGAACCTTCCGACTGTGAAAAAAAATGCAGGAGGAGAAATATTACGGTCATTATTTAACATATATAATCTCAACAGAATAAAATAACAAGGAAAAAATAGGCTTTAATTGTACATTTGGGATCGACGTTCTGTTGTTATTATTGTAGTTAGCGTATAATACTTCAGACGTCAACTTCTAATTGTGAGGCTTAACATTGACGCGGCGGCTATCATACGGAGGGGGATATTAATATCAGGATTATTTCACCGAACAATAGTTTTTGGTAAGCCTTCAGAAATTGGCGCATGTGCATTTTGTTCCTATGTCCAAACACCCAGATCCAAGAAAGCATTATTCTCTCTGCTAATGGCGTAATTTCCACGAGTGTTTAGAAAACTGTAAAAGGGGACAGATGCCACTAGACATCATGCATGCCCAACTTTGGGACTTGGATTTAACATTGTGGATGATAGCAAAGCCAGCAGACAAGTTACTAACAATTATGAGATCCAGCTAATGACCTCTGTATTATTGTCACGTTTTTGTACACTGCCCTAGTTCCGCTGTAAAATTCAGCATCACCAAAAGTTCAAAAGATAGACAATAATTGTATTTGTTATTGAGATTTGAGACTCAATCCAGACAAGCGATTCCTGGCCCAGAAATCTATATGTCTATATAATCTGTAAAGACAACTTGCACAAGACGTAGACTTGTCAAAGAAAATGTGGAGTCAAAAAAGCCCTTTTGGGTCCCCTCTGTTTTGAAATCGTCTCTCACCCATCGATTCGACGGAAAAAGCAAATAATCACTTGGCTCTGTGCAGATTGAACTTACACTATTTCTACGACATAAAAGACAGCACCTTTTCCATTTACGTATCAGTTTCTACATTTCTAACCGTACGTTGTGTCACCTCAAAGTTGATGCCATTGTCGCTTTCATATAATTGAGGACAGACGTAGCCCTTGGAGTAGAGTAGGCACCGTCCCCTTTGAGTTTTGTGGGGTTTCTTACAGTTAGGCCAATAATTTACACCGGTGATCAAGTTTGGGAATTGTTAATTATAGGCAGGTTTTGATTTCATTCACGTAAAAATTCTTTATCTTTGCGGCCTAACATTATGGTTATTCGTGCATGGGGCAAAAATCTCCCCGTAGATATCAATTCCCGTTAAGTTTACACGAGTAGTAATAGTTTAGGAGTCACGAGCCCATTTAGTTAGTAGTTAGACTTCTACTAATTTTGATCGTATAATCTCCTCTTTTTTCTTCTTTTCTTCTTTTTATTCATTGGAAAGAATCATATAATTATCTCCTTTATATTATCATTTAAAAGCTTAATTTGACAGGATGCTTAACTTCAGTTATGGCATTAGAATACCCATAATCCCTTTTAGATTGGATCCTTCTGTGTTTGGCCTTTGTTTCACAACTGGAGACATCATCATCAAAGAAGATTTTGTCAAACATTATAGGTAATGCGCTTTTCTAACAGAGGCGAAGTCTCACGTGGTTAGCTTTGAATCTAACTATAAAATGTTGGGTATCCATTAATCAATTGAAATAAAATATGCATATCCAAAGATTTGCAGCTGCAAACAATGAAACAGCAACGCGTTTCTGACTCGCACGTTTCTTTCCCACGTCCCCATTTCGGTCAGCATTTCTGTTTGTTTTGGCCGGTGGGAGGTGGAAAACATTTGCAATTGTGCCTTTATTTCTCGCCTATGCACATTTTCTTTTTCACGGGTCAACGTTTTTTTTTCTTCTTTTTTTTTTTTCAAAAATCTCAATTAATTCATTTTCAACCCCAAAAGTAACCGTCAGAGTCAGATGTATCATTATTTGGTACTAAAATTTGGAATGTTAAAGGGACAACGGACGATGATCATCATTAGTCACAAAAGCTCGATCCACTCTGTTTCTTGAAATCTCCGATCACACGAGGGTTTCAATTTGTAGCCTCTGCGCGTGCGTCCGGACGATCAAGAATAGTAATCGCTTCTATGCGTTGTGGGACATCCAAATTGCAACCATAATGCTGGTGAATCGGTTTAACTGCAGATTGCTGGCTTCCTTTAATGTTGTGGGGATCGGGCGTGAGCCAGCGGATGTGCGTAAAGCAATTGAAATGACAGCCAACTATTTCTGTGTTGAAATTTAAATTGCAAGTACGAATTGCATAATTGCAAAATTTTATATTTAAAATAAAAATGGTGAGTAATATAAATAAAAAAAATGTTATAAATTTAAAAATTTGAAGATTTTAAATTAAAATATAATATCTAATAATATATATTTTTAGAGTATTCGGAAAGCATGTAGAAAAAATTGACTATCGTATCACAGTGTTAAATATAACGTGGACTGCAGCGGTTCAAGCCAATATTTGGGTCCAGACAAGGGGGCTTATTTCTTCAGTATTACTGCAGGCTTTTGATGAGTGGACGTATCATTTATTTTCAACTGTGAATGACTTAACTGGCCCCACTTAGTATTTAGCGATGCTTCGAGTCGATTGTATGGCATGGCTAACTCAAATTAGACACATCTCAGACCAAATTCCTTGTATCAGGCCCAAAGCACTTGCCCGTATGGTATCAGGCGCTGCGACGCAAAGCCGCAATCCCTTCCATAGGTGCCGCTTGTCAAGTGAAAATTTTGTACAGCCCATCCAGCAAGCGAAAAGGCTCTCAACATAAGTCAGTTCCTTTTTTACTACTAGGTAGCGGAAGGTACTAAAAGAGTGCAGGTGTGCTGAAAGTGGCCAATATCCAGAAACTTTTAACAAAGGCCAGTTGGACACTCCTAAAACTTTTCTGTCAGCATGTAATTATTACACTCTAAAATATTTTTTATAAATATCTTAAGTGTTCAAATTGTAATCACACGTTGAGGTAGTGAAACCACTATAAATAGGCCACTCCTCACCAACTGTAAATACTTTTGTCAGTTAATCAACACACTCATTTGCAAAGTTTTCTGTGGACTCTATTTTCCAGTACTCTCAATTCTCTTACGTGCCTTCTGAGTCTCTTCCGTCATACCGTTTAATGCTCACTTAGGTTTACTTAGCTGTCTTTACAGACAAGATCGACTAAGTGCAGCACGAGTTAGTACGTCCAAAGTTTATTTCCTTGACACGCTGGTCTTGAACTCAAACTTATCGAGTTGAAAACTTCAAGCCGTTACAATTAATTTCTCCTTTCCGCTTGCCCTTGTGAAATTATGGCATGCAAAACTTATAGATGGACGAACGAACTGATGGCGATTTACTTGCTTGATGCCGTGGTAATGGAATTAATAATTTTGTCAAAAAGGACTCCTTTTTTTTAATTTTTTAATTTTTTATTAATGCATTTATTGCATTGGTAAGTAGAAATTTTTGATGCCACATGCCAAAGCTGAACGCTCAATTAAATCAGAACGTGCCCCCAAAGAGAAAAACCAGAGGAAGTAATAAACCACAATTTGAATGTACAAAAGAGAAAAAAGAAAAAGAAAAGAACGAGACAGAAACATTCACTGCCCTTCTTGACGTGCTGCCGCTGTTTCTCAGCAACCGAAAACCTAAACGACACCACTTTTCCGCCAAAAGGAGACGGGAAAATATTGAAGAGGAAACAGAATCTCCACTAGAGCGATCAAAGATTTATCGGAAACTGCAAAAATTGAGACCGAGAGAGAACAGAACAAGAAGACAGCAATCGAAAGGAACCTAAACGAATAAACAATTAGGCTTTTGGGATTTTTAATATAGAGACGAAGAAAGCAAGAAAAAAAGAGTTAAATGAAAAGGATAAATAAAATCATGAGGCTCAAGCGTTGCCCTCGTGTCACTTTAACGGGCTTTTCTTTTGCCAAGTTTGCAGTGCAAGTTGATACTTGCAATTTCAAAAATTCCACATTGTGCAATCTTTTGTTCGCGCATATTACAAACCTTGCATCACAATAACACGATGAAAATGGATTATACCCTACCTCCTCTAGATGTGTTCGTGCTGCAGCTACCCAGAAAATGTTACACATTTACAAGGATACAAGAATCTTAAGAGGCTTTGCAAAAAATGGAGAGCTCTCGGGCCTGCTAAATCGGGCAAATCATCAATTGGTACTCAGTAAGAAAGACCAGAAAAAAAACGAAACAGAAAAAAAAAAAAAAAGGCAACTTTTGTATGAGGCAATCTTTTCTCATACAGTATCTCATCCTTATTCTGCAGAATCAAACTCAAGGTATGCCAAGTGTCCAAAACCAGGTCTCGTTCATGGCAGTTGCATTGCACCGCATCAAAGCCTTGAAAAGGAAATTGTGCCTCTAAATTCAAGTTCTCTAATAACTTGTTTAAGATGTCTGTCTTGACACCACTTTTCCCTGGAACAGCACAGATTCCAGGTGAGGCAGCAATTCAGAGACCACCTTTTTCACAGCAACAGGATTCAGCCGACTATCATTTCTATTTATGCTCGTTCGTGATAGGAATGTTATTTCCTGATTATCCAAATCTTTCATTAGCAGTTCATGCCAAAATTCATCATCCTTGTTAATATTTGATGCTCTCATGAGTTCTACCACTTGATCCAAGGTTGCTACATTACGACCAGCACCACAGCCCATTGCAGTTGCCGCACCCACTGCATTTGCAATTGCTAATGTATTCACCAAAGGCATGTTATGGATAAAACCAAATGCAACAGCAGCCACAAAACTATCTCCACAACCAACAGTGTCAATGACATTCACCTGATCATGTTTTAGGACAGAAATCGGAATCATATTAACTATCTCTCGTGGTACAGCAGTCAGACAGAGTTGAACAAACAGAAGAGTTCACATAAGATTAGACCCATGAATATAACCAAGGAAGTAGCCGAAAAAGGGAAAAATGGAATGCAGGTACTAAATGTAATGCTTCACAGTATGCCACATAGAGACAGATCCAGGTATCATCTGATGGTTGTCAGTAGATTGTTTTGCAGTAGCCATGAATTACACTTTTCCCAGGGATTTTAAAGGATAATGTAAATCTTATATCCTTTTCTTGAGCTCTACATTTGCTTTTGTAAGAGTTCCATGAGCAAAGGGCTTTGACATTGTCAAGCAAGTGACATTTGCAGTCATAATTCCAGTTATCATGGAGTGTGCCCAAATGGTAAATAGCCATACTCATAAACAGACCGAGACCAAAAACTAAACCATCACATTGGTGAATAAAGAAGCAAAAATTTGGGAATGTTTAGCTTGATGCAGGTCCGAAAGGTTTAAATTGTATCATACCTTGAATGCAGGTGCACAAGATATACTTGTCATTGTGACCAGAATTGAACCCCTTGAACCCATTTTGATGATAACCCACTTAGTGTGCACCCCATCCCTGAGCAACTTCTGCCCTGCTAATACTGGGTTCCCTATGCCAGTCAATGACTCAACCTGGCAGATTGACACAGAAATCAGAGAGGTGACAAGTAAACTAATTTCCTGGGAGAAAAAAGGAACAAGAACAAATGTGTAAAAATATGCATCTAAATTTCTACAAGCTAAGGTACACCAAAGGCCACAAAAAAGCACTACTGGCTACAGCCACAAAGACTCCAAAACTAGCCTACAAGAGAGAGATGACGAGAGCTAGTGATTTTAGAATTGACAGACACAAAGCTGCAACAAGAAACCCGAGGATACAGCGAGGGCAGTGGTATAGCAGCACATCCTTTGATCTTTTACCAAAACCTTAGTTCCTTACAAGAGAATACAAAACTCTCTTAAGGACACTAAATCACACAAATGCTGAACTTCTCTTCCAAACTTTTAAAACTTGTTTTATGAGGCAGTAAACTAAAATGAGAGCTGAAGAGAAAAAAAATTCATGATAAATTCCAAGTAGAACCTCATCAGATGTTAGAAGAAGGACATCGCTCATCTTTAAAAAATGGCTTAGTGCTTCTTGTTCCTCGCGTGTTCCCATAGAAAGACTCCTTCCACGTGGTCCAGGATCAAAGAAAACAGATGTCCCAACCTCCACAGCATAATCCAAAGCTAAAGTTAACAAAGCAGGGGAGAGCTCATCAAAGCCATAACCATTGCAGAACAGGATCCTTGACTGTTTAATAGCCATCTTTACTGGTACTGATAGTTCTCTCATCCAGCTAAATGCAGGTTCCTCACTAAAATCAGCTCGACTGAGAAGCCAAAGTTCACATAAAGATTGTCATCATTCTTTACAATTAAAAACAACATATACAATATAGAAAGAGGATTATCAAGTTAAGCAATTATACCTACAAAAGCCATGCCTTTGCCGAGGGTCTACAAGAACCCAACACAGAAGTGTCTCATACGTGGAACTAGAACCATCAACAGCATCATTGTCTTCTTGCATCCCAACCATAGTAATCCCCTCGTCGCGAAGCACGTCTAAAAGGAACTGCCCATACACTTCATTCCCCAAATGACCAATCGTGGCGCAACCAAGTCCCAGTCTTGCAGCCGCTATTGCCATATTGCAGTTTCCACCAGCCTCCCAATATCGCTAACCGTTGTTTATCGATGCAATAATTTAACTACTCAACTCAGCGTATTAAAAATGCCAAAAAAAAAAAAAGAGTTTTTTTTTATGCAATTAAGAATGTTAAAAAAGAAAAAAAAAAAGTTCTCTTTTGATGCAATTTATTGTCAGGAAAAGCAATTAAAAACTGGTAACTTTGAGGTGCATGTAATGAAATGGGAGAGGGAGGGAGAGAGAAGACAACCTTGTCGGGAGGGGAAGCCGACAAGCGTTCCATGTAAGAGCGGCGAGCGTCGGGGGAGCGGGGGGGCAGTTCGGGAACATTGAGAACAATATCGACGCAGAGGTTTCCGAGAGTGGCGACATCGAAGCTCTTCACACCAAGGCTCCTCAATTTCCAGTCCTGAACGTTCGGACCTGCGGGGCCGAGCGGGGACGCCGGGCAGTGTTTGGCGACGGAGAGTTGGTCTCCTCCGCAGCTGAAGACGGCGCGTGGAGAAATAATTGACAGGAAAATTGGGAGGACTGGCCGGCTAGGGTTTTGAGGAGGGATCGGGTGTGACGAGGGCCCATGGTAAGGGGATTTGAGGGACATGGTGCGGTGATGCATCCAGAGAACTACAGATAAAAGAGAAAAAAGATAGGAAAATGTGAAAATGAATATACGAAAACAGAATACAACCACCGTTGTTATTTGAATTATTTCATTCTTATTAATTATTGAGAAAAACAGACAAATTTAATATTTTTCTTTTTATTGAGGATTCTTTTCCATTCCCCAGGTCTTCAAGTTGATCCCCTGCAGCAAATACAAACGCAAAGCTTGAAGGTGGGCGTCACTATCTGGGATTCCAAGTATCTTTCAATCGACCATTTTTACCATCTCTCTTTTTTTTTGTAATTTTTTTCTTTTCATTTTTTGAGTTGCTTTTTTTTTTTTTATGGATAATACTTTTTTTTAAATTGTAAAAATTATTATTATTATTTTTTGAGTTGAACGAGTTCGCGATTATTGTTTAGTGTGTCTCCTTGTTCAAGAGTTATTTTTTAAATTTTTGTTCGTAACATAAAAGTCTTTAAGTACGAAACTTTGATTTCTGTCACTTCCATTTTATGTTATAATATTTTATATTTACGACAAACAAAGAATTTTTCTCCTATGTTTCTGCTCCGAGTTTTTCTTTCTATTTTTCTCATATTTTATAGTTTAAGTCCGAAGTCGGAACAATATGAGAAACTGCCGAAAAATAACAGATGATTTTTATAGCCACTAACCATGCATGATGCTCTTCTAAAAGGCTGAATTTCCCTCAACTTGCTCGAACTCCCTCATAAAATATTTGCGATTGATACTTTTCGCAGGGATTAAAAAAATAATACACAATTGCGTTGGACTATAGAAGCCACCCTTTTTTTCTTCCTGCTAACAGCAAAAACACTTCCAGTTTGCGGGGTCTACCTTCAATGTGCTTGATTCTTATGAAGTTGGGAACTTTCTAAGAATGTCGAATAGATGCTCTTCGTGCCGACTGCAAGACGCCCAAGTGGCAAAATCCGACAGAGAATGAATGGTATGCTATCTATAGGGCAACAAACCCAGTATCTCGAACCAATGTCACACAAGAACCACTTTGGATGAATGCCTTCCATGTTTAAGGAATACTGGAGTCTTGATTAATTGGCCAAGTAAGGAGAAATTTGAGGAAAGGCAGAGGAGTAGGCAAAGTGACGGGACACGGACATTGAGAAGAAATGAGAGAAAGAAGACTGTTAAAGGGTCTCGATGATATTTCAAAATAAAAATAAAAATAAAAATAATAACAAATGGCTGGCCGAACAGTGCCGTTTTGGCTGAGGGGACAAAATTTCAAAACAATGTACCAATTACAGTATCCCACTCTTCTCCTTCAATGTGGTTTTGTTGATTGTCTTCCAAGGAGAGGAGCCAAACACAGATATGATTCAGTATATAACATTCTAGACAGGGACAAATACATCCACAGTCAATCGTAAACAAAATAAACTTTCATCTTCAGAGAATGAAAATGTGATGGATTCAAATTGGCAAACACGACATGCTAGCAAGTAGCAACATGAGATGCTAAGTAAACTGGGCCACCCTGCGCCGGGAGGGGTGGGGGGGGGGGGGGCGGGTGGCCGCGGGTGGAGGGGGGTTGGGAGCACAGTAGAACCTGCCCATGTATTTCACAGATTTATCTCTGGATGAACAGATTGTTCTTTTGCCAATTCCTCGAGTCTGTTTACAACATTCTGCGCTGCATCACCATAGGCTTTGGAGACTATGGAATCTGGAGCTGATATCACTATAGGAACACCTTCATCACAACCTTTCCTAATGTTCACTTCTAAAGGTATCTGAAACAAAAACACCCCATTAATAGTCACTGCCAATTACCAGTCTTTAAAACTCAATTACCGTCATCACTTGCATGTCGGCCAGAGTACATTAATGCAACAACAAAGTACCGGAGATGCACTAAGCAATAAAATAAAATTAAGACTGCCCCTTTCCTGCAAATGAATCTAATTCACAATTCTTTGAATACTTGTACTGAAGCTCCTCAGAACTGCAGGCATACCTCAGCAATAAAATTGTAACCCATTGAGGCCGCAGTCCTTCGGGTTCCTCCTTCCCCAAAAATAAAAGAATGTTCACCACAATGGGGACATTTGAAGCAGCTCATGTTCTCTATAAATCCCAATATCTGTTAGGATAACCAGAACATCAATAGACAGAATTGCTACAAGTAACTCTTCTTTCTTTTAGAAACATAAATTTTAAATTCTTCATGATTAGTCAGTCACGAGGACAACAAGAGATTGGGGAAGTGATGGTCCCCACCAGCTTTTAGCAATCAACCAAAATTATGTACAAGTCATCAACTATAAAGAGACTGCAGATAATATAGCTATGCCCATTCTCCTATGTTCGCTTTCATGATTAGGCATGCATCCATGGATGGATTAACTTAATGCCTTGAGAATTATGAGCACAAAATATTTTATTTTGTGATATATGGACCAAAAAAAAAAAGTCATAAAATAGTGTTATTGCATGTAATCTATCATATTTCAGACAAACAAACTAATGTCAGTGGAGCATTTGTGTACAATCTCCAAAGTGTAGACCAAGAAATCAAATGTTCTTGCAAGTTACTAAATTAAAAAACAAAAAACATCTTTAAGACTTCTGCAGAAGAGTTGTCATACAGGAACTTCAACTTTGGAGAACATTTTAACTCCTCTTCGAGCATCCATTAATGCAACATCTTGTGGAGTTGAAACTATCAATGCACCTGCCAGCAAGGCAGCAAGATTGTAAACATAAGATAAGATTTCAAACCAATGTTGCTCATCCCGTACATGATTAGAAAGCCTTATTTTCAGATCCTGGAAGGGATGGAATGTTGTATGGCATAAGAAAAGAGGACCTAGCAAATTTAGGTAAGAAGAAATATCCTGATCCTAACAATCAAACAGGTCATTACGAGGGCAAGTTTTTACTCTGCAACTGTCCATAAATATTAAAATAAGAAATTCAGAGCCCTTCAACATCATTTCAGGTTCTGTGGTACAAACATTTTTCTCTATGGTCCAAACATGTCAATAACTAAATATGCAAAATCATGGTGTAAGATGCAAGAAAATCACGCTGTATAATCAGGGCACCATAAAATACAGTACAAACATAGTACCATTTGATGTAAAAAGCCAGCGAACATAATGGCATACACTCATTTTGCTATTAATGACAAAGTGATAATTCATATATTTCAAAGTAAGGTAAGATCAGATAGGGGCAATCTCGTGTGAGCCTGACTACTTGTTTTGTTCATGCACCTGATAACTGCAGCCTTTGGGTTATAGTTAGTTGAGCATCACCAGTGCCAGGGGGCATATCTACAACAAGGATGTCGAGATTTCCCCAATCCACTCCTCTCGACATTTTCTCAAGAGCACTCATCACCTGGAGAAAACAGTCAATTCAGTTTCCCCTATGAATTGACAAAAAAGTTACCCAACAAGGAAGCACTATAATTTTTCCAGCAGCAAAAAATAAAGAACAGCATATAGATGTAAGATAGAAAACTAAACTTTCTGAACAAAAGCAAAGATAAAATAATAGGATATAAATTTTATTGTCGACATTGATTATAAGTAAAGATAAAATCATAGAATGATCTTGGTTTGAATATGGCTGTGCTTTTTCTTCTTTGGTGGAGAAGCAAGGGGCACTAGTTTGGGGGAAATAATTGAGGCATTTGGCGAGTATTTCTAGGAAGGCCTCTAATAGGTTATATGTAAGAATAGCCTCCACCCAGATGCACCCCCACCTCTCATGCCTGCTTTTAAATCTACCCTTGTATGAACATGATACCGGCTTCACAGCAAAGAAAAGTAGAAATGTACCATGGGACCTCTCCATACAATGGGGGCATCCTTCTCTACAAGAAATCCCATTGACATACAATTAACACCATAGCTTTCAATTGGAATCATTTTTTTATCTGCAAGAACAATGTGGAAAAAGATTAGATTCGGCTCCAACTGTTATTTAGGAAGGTGGAAACAGAGTTTCCCTAGGTAGGGATTGTGTACCGCTCTAGTTCCCGCAGGGCACTAAATTCAACAAGACATCAAATAATGAGGAATACAGCAGAAATAAAAGAAAATGCCGAAGAGAAATTCTTCTCCAATGTCCAAGTTTTCCAGTGAAGAGACAGGAGGATAGAGGTAGAGCAGAATTTAATTAATTGGAGTTAAATGTGCTATTCCGGTGTCTCGACTTAATTTACTGGTGTTAAATCTGCTAGTTTTGGATTACAAGGGCCAGGGATCAAGGTATAGGTATTTTTTGGTTAAAGAAGCAAGAATCATCCCAATTTAGACGTAGCCCAAGTAACATCTTCTTCCTACTGCAAACATGTTTCTGTCACATTTACTTCGATTAACAGATTACTAGTTATTTAGATGTAGAGTACTTCCCTTAATTATCAACTTTCATTCTATAGCCCCAAAAAGAAGTGAAGGATCTATTACCTTGGGTGATGTCTGGCTGTTTGCTGACATTTATCATCATAGGAACAGATGGTCCATAAACATCAGCATCAAGCAAACCCACTTTCAATCGGCACTTGTTGGCAAGTGCAACAGCCAAATTAACTGCAGACAACAACCAGCATGCAATTATTTCAATCCCAAAGATTGGTATCAGCTAAAAGCCACCTCAAATTCATGCTTTTCCAAGAATAAAGGAAGCAACAGCTGCAAAAATTAGGCCATGACTCGTCCCACTCCCTCTCTTGGCAAACAAGTTAATAAATAACGAACATATTTCTGTCCAGAGGCCTCACAAAAACACATTAAAAAAAAAAGGGAAAAAAAAAAGAGAGGGAATAAAAGGAGAAAATACCAGCGGTGGTGGACTTGCCAACGCCGCCTTTACCGGAAGCAACAGCAATAACATCCTTAACCCCTTCAAGCCGCAGCTTTGATCTGTCAAACTGGCCTGCATAATGCCTCAAACCTCCAGGCCTCTACAATTGAGAAGCCAACCCGACCCCACCACCATCATCTCATCAAGTAAATAGAGCAGGCAAGACAGAGCAAAACCAAAAGTACGAAAAAGAAAGAGTCTTTTACACTTAAAGGTCGCGAGAAGTGCTTCATGTAACCCTGCAGCCTCTCCAACTAAGAGAAACAGGACCGCGAACTGGAATGTCTTTATGTATAGAATGCAAGAAACCCAGGGGGTCGAAACCGAGACTCGAAACGTTGGATGGACGATCGAGTTTCAACAAGGCAACAAGGTTGTCTGTTTGGCCCAATCTTTAAGAATTGGGCTTGCTGTTTTCGCCCATAATTATAGCACAAGCGAAAGAGAAGGCCGATAGGAGCCAGAACAGAGAAAGTGCCCTTAATGGATTGTGGGGTCTAACGGGCTGATCCACTTGTAGCAATAATAGATCAGAAATATCATCCTCCATCTCTCGGCCGCGGTATGTGTGAGGAATGTAGACCAAACCAAACCTAAAGATTTGTTGGTTGCTAGTTTTTGGATTGGATCATGGGCCTTCAAGTTTCCTGAGCTCACTGTTGAATGGGAAATCCGAGCCCATTTCTGTGGGTATGCTGTTGTGCTCGAGTTGCAACAGGCCTTCGAAATCAAAACAAAACGCCTCCAGTATCCTCTAGCTAAAATCTTCCTAGGGGAGGAATTGTTATTAAGCCTAATCTTCCTATCCCCGCTTTGTGTGAATAAGGATGTCGTGGAGACCCTTCACGACTTGACGTTTCTTGAATTCCAGAATCAGAAAACTAGGAACAAAGGAGCCATGCACGATTGTATAATTGACTATTTTCATTCTCAATCCATGTGCACAATGCACATTCAAAGGTAGCGGCTGGTATTCAACTCTGCCTGCCATTTTGAAAGTCAAACAAAATATGAATAAAAAAGATAAGATCCAGCTTTCTTAAATGACAACCCCATGCAATTACTTCCTCTATAAATTTGCAACCCCTTGTCTCTGCACCCAAACCACAAGATATAGAGAGAAGGCAGAGCCCATCACGACAACCAAAGAGATACAGCAAGGGGGACATGGCAGATTGCGATGGTAATTTAAGCATCATCATCTTATTTTCAACTTTTGTTGTTCTTAGTTGGCAAGAATTAAAATTGTTTGCTTGTGTATGACCCGAATTAGATACTGGAAAGAGCTCGTGGCCGGAGCTGGTGGGTGCGAATGGGAGAGTGGCAGAAGAAATCATAGTGAGAGAAAATCCCAAAGTTGGTGTTGTAATTGTGAAGGAAGGAACGATGGTGACCATGGAATACCGTTGCGACAGGGTCCGAGTTTGGGTCGACGAGCATGGAATTGTGAAAGAGACTCCTATTATCGGTTAGCGCCCGGGAGCATAGTTGCTGAAGGCCTTAAAAAAGCTAGGGGGGTGGGGCTGTGGTCCCCTGTGACCAGGGAACTGTAGCCCCTAGCTTTTTTCGGCTAAATATGAATAAATAAGCTATGAGCATGCATATGTACTTAGTGTTGTGCTTTTCAAATAAATGAATTCAATGGATTCGTCATTTATTTCTGTAATCAACGATATGTTTATCAGTCATTCTTTTTTTTTTTTTTTTCTCATTTTGTGAGAAATCGAGTGAGTTGGGATTCGAAATCTTAATCTTCTCTCAAGAGTTCTGTTCTTGTAACCAATTAAATTAAACTTGGTTCGTTCATTTCTTTATTTTATATCAAATATATATCCACTTACCATAGTTTATTAGACGTAAACTCAGTTTGTTATGCTAATCTTTTCCCATCGTAGACGCAAGAAATTTTACTCGAAGAAAATATTTTTATTTTTCCAGAGAATTTTTGTGAATAATATAAAAAAAGAAAAGAGTGGAAGACATGTTTGAAGAGTGCAAAACATTTTTTTTCTAGGAAATTGGATTTTCCAGTTTTCTAATTTTGTAAGTTAATGACAAAACAAAAATGTTTAGGTTTTAATTATTAAAATGTTTTTCAAAGGACCAAACATCTCTTTTTTTGATTAAAAGTTCAGGTTTGCTCGAGACAAGCTAATGACATCGTCAATCCGAGTGCAGTGGGGCTTTCTTTGTTAGTCTCCTAGAACAGAGCTCCTGACGCGGTGGGCATGGTCCCACGTAGATTTTGCTTGCATTTTTTTTTTCTTTGAAAAATATATAATGTATCTAATACAGAATTAAAGTAAAATGTATCTAATACATTTTAATAATTTTATACATAAATTTGATATTTATTTACATATTTTATTTTAATTACATGCATGTTATACATATATATATAAAATAAAATTTATATAAAATTGTATTTGTTAGGTCAATTATATTTTTTATTATATTTAAAATTTTTATCCGTAGAACTATTCTCATATCATTACATAGAAAGGGTCAGTATTTTCAAAAAATTTGTAAAATAATAAAAACATATATTTATTATTAATAATCTAAAAGATGTCCAATATTGGCAAATCTGCAGAAGGCAGAAGACAGCCAAGAAAACTGCTACTCTCCACCGTTTCCTAATGTAAACACAAGAAATTAAATAAAACCCTCAACCGCAACCACCGATCTGCAACGATCTTTATCCAAAAATGTCGTCGACGGTCAAACGATGACCATAATGTTGGCACGGAGGCGTATAATGACATGTCTCGCCTAATGGTAAGGACCTTATCCACCCACATTGAAGCTAATCGAGGACCAGCTAATGACATGTTAAAATTTTGAAAAAATAATAATAATAATAAAAATCAGAGAATCAAAGAGCTTTCAACGGGAATGGAATCGTCACCCAAGCTGTAAGTCTCGAATTTGAATCTTAGACGAAGGCAATTGACACAAAAAAGAGAGAGAGAGAGAGAGAGAGAGATCTAAAAATACAAGGACACTTCAAGGTGTTACCATGCTAGAAGAAAGAAAAAAGGTCAATGGACGTGTTGTTGGATTGGAAATAACCAGCACAAACAAACAGCAGGCATATAATTACACTCAATGCATGCCATGGGGGGTGCGCATTGTCCCCTCCCCTCGGCAGAGTTGTAACAATTCTTGTATATTCTATGTCCCCATATCTATCTTGGACCTCTGCAAATGAATCCCGAAGAATCTGCTTCTCATAGATGAATTCCAGAGCCTGACTCCTTTTCGTGGAGAAACACATCTTTAGCCAGAGTGGTCATTTTGTCAACATACTTTCTCATGGCACCGGTAGCCCGCTCTTGTGGTTTGAACCAGCCATGTAGAAGGAGCTGAGTAACGAGGCCTACCAGAAGAGCCCGACCGACTGAGCTTGAGAACTCGTTTTGCCATGTTTCGTGGGAAATACTCGAGAACAGCTATCAAGGCTCGGGAAACTGTGTTCAAAACTCGTGTCGTCTGCAAGAAGGCAGATGGTGAAGCAAATAACAGTTTCCGATCAAATGAGCCATTATAATAAGGACAGGATAAGGAAGGAGAGGAATAACTCAGAATTAGGGGGTAAGAACGGGCATTTTCTCACAAATTGTAGTGCAAGCTATCGAAAATTCAACATGGTTTGTAAATCTACGATTTATAATCCATAATTTTCAATCACAGGCAGCAAAAATGACTTGAAAGCTGGCAATTTCTGTCAGAAGAGAAGAACATTTGGCATCTAATATCGTAAGCACAGAATGGCTTTCATGGGCTTCCCATCTTTTTTGTCCCAACAAAGCCTCAAGGGCCTTGTGTATCAAAAATAGCGGTGCCCTACAGGTTAACTATACGGCTGATCCTTGGGGATCAAATTGTTCAACACCCTCGATCGATTTCCCTGTAAAGCATCATCTTTTCTATATAAGATGAAACTCGCGACTTCAAAACCGCAAATGTGCCGTCAAAAGGCCATTCAAATCCAAAAACTCCCACAATCTTTGGTACCATTAAATACTAAAAAAGAAATGACATCTTCTTTTGCCAAAAGAATATGGGCCGGGCTGAGAAAGAGAGCTGGACTCACCACAACTTCGTTTGGTGGGCCTTTATATGGTAGTGGGCTTCCGGTTACGAGCTTCCCCCCCCACCCCGGGAGGTTATTTTCCTTTAATTTCTTCGTCATCCATGATCGTGGAAGGGGAGAGCACCCCCGCTTTGTATTCAAAAATCTAATTAAATAGAGAATTGATTGTGTATCATAATTTGTATGGTGTTATAGGGACCGAAATACAATGGTCAAATGGCGATAATAATTGTAGACTAAAAAAGAACGCCAAGACACATTCTTGCGTTGGGCTCAAGGTTCAACAATACTATTAAGCTCCCTTGACAAATTCATTCAAAGGGTTGCTAAAAGTGGCGTCGTCGTTTCCTGTCATTTTTTCCAACCTCGAATCGATTACTAATAAATCTGCCCTATTTTCTTGTAAAGAAACGGTAAAACTTATTCTTGCCTTCCAAGAGAGAATTAATTAACTCTCTGAACTAATGGCTTACGTTAGCCTGTCCATTTCTTGTGTCGGTAAAATTTTTACCGCTGAGATAACTCGCACCTCCTGATCACTACCGATAGCTTTGGTTTGATATGAAATTTAGTTTTCACCGCCGAGATTATTACAACAGACATTTAACCTTGTTTTGACTGGGAATTTTTTCTTCTATGTCTATGGGCCACAGTAATGGACCAATAAAACATTAATCAATACAACACGTACGTTCAGGGCTTTTACACATGTATATGGCCGTTTGGGGTCTGAGCTACGTACCGTGTGTTGATCAATTCCGCCCTCCGGTTCAACCTTCAAAACACAAGCCTCGGTCAAACCCATAAATATATGGCACCGGTCAAACTGCACGTACCCAATTTACCAATGTCTCATTTTCCCTCTCTGCAGCTATATATATATGTGTGTGGCTATGCACGTATTATAGCTCCATCTTCATTTCAAGCCATATCGAAACTGATTAGCCATTTCCCTCTAAATCTTCTGCCTCAAAAACAGTTTCGGGTACAAGAGAATAACCGATAGAAATTAGAAATCAAATAAGACTTTTACGACATTCTGGGCTAAGAAGTTAAATCATCTGTGATCAATTAGTAAAAGAGATGGCTTTCATTCAAAGAAGAGATATCTTCAGGATCCTGTTTATTCTGTCAATCATCTCTGCATCTTTGCAACTACTTGCGGCAATGAGGCCATTACCGGGAGACAAGCAAAGAGGGAAGCAAGAAGGGCTGGTGCTCCAGTCTCTCCCGAAAGGTTCGGGGACACCGTCCGGTCCAAATCCATGCAGTTATGTTCCTGGACGGGGCTCGGGCACGTGCAGACTGAATGAAATTAACATAGCCGGCAATGTTGTCTCCCGCTCTCCTCCTGCTTCTCCAAACCTTGTCGCGGATGTTGCTAGAGAGAGCCATGACAAACACCAGACTTCTTGAGTTCCTTCTCAAGTTTGTTGGGCTGTTACCTCATTATCATCAGTGCGAAACTACAAGCTAACAGTATGGATGACAAGTTCAAGACCGAAGAAGGGATTTTACATGGTACAGTCCAATTCTTTCTCTATGCAACGATTACGCGATCTGTAAATTAGAGTCTTTTTGTGTTTTTTTTTTTTTTCGGTTGGTGGTCCCTATGAGGAAAACCACTAGACTTTGTGAGGAGTGTCTATTCGGCGGATCTCGCAACCGGACGGGCACTATTGACAGAATCAAAGCAGGCAGAGGGAGACGCCGTGGGTGAGGCCCACCCATTCAGGATTTTTTTTCTTCCCGTGAAATGGGGAGTTGAGGAAAGGGTAAAACTATATATATATATATATTCTTTTTAAATTACTGGGTGGGGCCCACCCGTTATGGATGCGTTCCAGGCGACTTTTTACATATTTGGATGTCAATTGTATACGTGACTGATTAATTGTACGACTGCAGAAATAATAAAATCGTTTACTCATTAATAATGTTTCTTTGGCAGCCAATATACATACATATATATATATATATATATACCTTTACTACATACAAAAAAGAGAGTTTCAAGTGGAGAGACGCTCCAAACGTGTATTCCAACTATGGCTGCAGATGTCACGTGTGCTAAACTATGCAATTGTTTTTTTTTTTAAATTTATTTGAACAAACTAGGTAAAAGATGACTGAATTTGGAAAGTCGTGTCGTGTGAATGGTAAGTTAATTTTAAAATCTTGAAGCTAAAATGATGAGGCTCACAGAAAAGACAATCATCCCACGAGGTGGACTTTTTTTTTTTTTTTCCATTTTTCTATTTCTTTTTCAGGTTTTTCATCAATTGCATGGTCAGGAGGGTTACATTCTCTCTCCTTTCTACGAATCTGTCAAACGACGTAACGGCTTTTTAAACCTGTGCGGGCCAAGATGTGGTCCCTACCCGCAGGCTTAATGGAATGGCCGTAAATGAGGGGTCTGCATAGATTTTGTTTGGTCCATTGTATGCATTAATGGACTAAGGGCCCATATCGATAGACCGTGAGATGCACAATATAAAGGGAGTCCTCTTGTGCGGTTAGAGAGACGCTTGAGGAAGCTAGTCGGCCGCGAGATGCGCTCAAAAATAAGCAGAGGAATTTTGCAAACTTCACGGATCATAGCATTCTTTTGACCATATTCCTTGTTCATCTTCATCACTCGGCCGTAAGAAGTTGGCTCGCGGGCATGCCACGAGATTGGACTAGTCGATTTGTGGTCTGAGGTCCAAGTCCTGGAGAGTCTTTTCCCGTGCCCAACGGAAAACCTAGTCCACTAATGAGTTTCGGCTTACAGGGAATGACTGAAAAAAAATTCTACCATCCAGTTTTTTTTCTTGCGTTTTTTCGTAAAGGTGTATAGTTACGGGCTTTCTTTTTTTCGTGGTCTTTTTACTTTTGCCTTCGGAACAGTTCAAAGGATGTGGACTTGGTCGGTCAATTGGAGACATGACCACATCAAGGCCACCGTACGCCAAAACTGGTTCCCATTCCAGAGAATCCATTTGAACCCTCGACCTGGCATGTCTTAAGGATAGTGACGTAATATTATCAGAATGCAAGCACCTCTAACACTCCCCTGAACCAGGGGAACTGATGCAATGTGGGAATAATGTAATAGGATCAGATGCAAATGCCGCAGCAAATAACCAAAATAATACAACCCCTTTGCAAGTTCAAAACAATCACAATTCTATTTATTTACTTTTCTAATGGGGTGCCGACAAGTACTATACATTTTACTTTCAACATAAGTGGAGTCGAATGATGTACATGCAACAGGCAGGGACCCGTATTATATCTGTACATTGGAATGCGTCGTGTGCCCAAGGCAAAGAGCAAGGTGCCAAGTATTACCCGATTGACACAAACTAGGTAAGTATCTAAGAACCAATAGCCGCAGCAATTAATAATCACAAAGTGCAGATATCTATAATCGAATGGTGCCCATAACTGCAGTGTTGAATTCCAACGGGCAACTGAATGGTGACTTTGCAACGAGTGATCTCCATTTCTTTTTTGTGGGACTGTAGATTTGGATGAAAAGAGATCCTGGCTTCTTTTGCTGTCGTGACCTTCGGCCTTTTGTTGACATTACATACAGCTCCCCATCCAATGCGACAAAACCGAACGAGGCATTGTAAGGAGATTTTCTTGGCACAGTGGCCTCGGTATGCCAAGAGTTTGAACCCATGTTATATCTGCAGTGCAGAAGGCATGTGAGTGCACACCATACGGGTGGTAGTATTTTCACAGGCAAAATGAAACTGAAACCAGAGTTGGGTGTGACAGAAAAATAAATAGCCAGTGCTCTGGCTGCAGCATGCTCAACGAGTACCTTACATCATGATCCAGCTTATTGGTAGTTATATATGGTCAGAGCATATGCACAGACAAGTAGTAGGACGGCACAAACTTCTGTATGGTGGCATATATAGATCTCAACAATACACATGCCATTACAAATGGCATCTGACCTAATGATGGCATATCAGAAACCATAATGAACAAGAATTTACCACAAGATGATGTGTAGTCCCATTAATCTGTGCCCCACTCACCGTTAACTTTGTCACTATGCCAGGTATGCCAGATGTGATAACATATTTTATTGCTAAATCAGCCACTAATCCTACCTAACACCAATACCTGCTTCTGGGTTTCAAGCCATTATTGTAAAAAAGGCTTGTTCTTTAGTTCTTTTGCATTAGTGCTTAAATAGCATACCAGTTGTCTAGAGACGATGCATACCCCTTTATTACAGTTTTCAATTTGGGTTGCTTTAAAAAGAAAAGTCAGAGATATCAACTACCAAATTCTCCATATTAGAATATAATATGAAATTTCACAAGTCATAAAAGCAAAAGCACTATTCAGAGTAAGAACTTGACATTTCAACAGTGTTAGTCTCCCAGTTCAGAACTAGCAAATTCCCACAAACTGAAAAAACCATCAGAGTTATAACAAACCACCAGTCAATATTAATCCAAACTCCCAAATCCCCCGTTCATTTTACCGTGCTCCTATTAATCCATGTATGTTATTTAACTTCTTAAATACTGCTAGTGCCCATTCTTCTTTTCTAGAATCTGTTATTCAATGCAGGTGTTCGGGATTTTGCAATATTTTCAACACGGTTTCCGTTGCTACCAAAGTCCCCAGGTTATCAGTTCATATTTTATCAATGAGTGATTCTTCCTATCCATCAGTTGGTTGGCAAACCTGCAAACCTTATGATTTCAAAGCTAGAGTGTCCATGCCTTATTTGTAAAACTAAAATGCTCAAAACAATACGCAAGAATCCTACAAGATCCCCTGCTAAAACATAGCCAAGCAAGCATTTTGTTCATAACCCACATACATCTAACTAATTCCAGGACAATATTCCTCGAGATGACATTTAGAGGAGATATAAAAGACAGTAACTTCTAACCAACTCATCACAACCTGATTGCTGAATGCCTTGTGATAATAGCAAAGGAAACTAGGAAAAGAAGAAAGCAAATATAATGAAAAAGCCGAAGACAGGAGTCATAGGACTACGAATGATGCTTAAGCATCGTACAAAATGTAACCCCAAAATACTAAACATGTCCCCCGTAAATGATGGGGAACAACAGCATACTTCACTGCCTATTTCACTTGAAAAGCACTGGTTTTTTACATGACCCAGAAATCAAACATGTAGATCAAACAACGCCTAGGGAAGCGCAGAAAACAACAATGAAAGAAACCAATCACTAAGAGTTAGTTATTTTAATAAAAGAAATGTAGCATAAACATTAAGAGTAGAAAAATCGGATTCGCTCACCTGAAAATGTCATTGTTATCGAGCATGAAAACACCAGGTTGGCCCCAAACCTCGTCCTCAACAACAACAATCTTCCCAAGCCTGGCTCTCTCTCCTTCGCCCCACATAACCCCAATTTCCCTCCACTCATGTCTATTCACGTCCATCACCACAGCATCCTTATAATACTCGTCTACAGGAAACACACCAGAGATCGTCCTAGACTCTCCGTATCCTCCCATCACCCAAAACTCCATATCCTCCGCGTTGCCCGCCAAAAACCCAACGCAGCCCGCCCTGTACCTCGGCAGCCCACCCATGGGGACCCACTCATTTCTCTCCACGTCATACCTCTCCACGGAACTCATCCTGCTCCCCGCCGCGCCGAACACAGTGTGCCTCGACCCACCGCCGGCGACGATTATTTGCCCCACACTGGGGATTGCAGCGCACGCGAAGGAGCCGCGTGGGGAGAGCATAGGCGAGAGCTGGTCCCACGAGAAAGTGACGAAATTGAAACGGAAGGCTGACGAGGAAGGCGAGGGGCGATCTATAGGGAAGGAGCGGGTATCGAAGAGGGACCCTCCGAGAACGTAGAGGTGGGGCCCAAGGGAGATGCAGGTGAAGTTGCAGAGGCCGTACACGTGGGGGTTACAGGGCATGTGGGGGAGTGGGCGCCACGCGAGGTTGTGAGGATCGAAGAGGTAAGGGGGGGAGACAGACGGATCCTCGGGGAAGACGCAGAGGAGGTGGCTGAGGCGGTGGAGGTGGCGGCGGAGCGAAAATAGGTTTTTGGAGGAGAGGAAGAGGTACCACGACTTGCAAGTGGGCTTGATGCGGGAGTGGTGCGAGTAAGGGACCATAGAGAGGATTTGCTCTCCGACGTCATCTGGGAGGCCCGGGATCAGCGTCAGTGCTTCGTCCGCCCCAAGAGACGTCGTCGGCTTCGCCGATAGGGATGACGGTAATGGAGGCATTTCAGGCTACTAATTTCATTCAATCCAGGAGCATATGAATCAGAAATAGGGCTAATTCGAACATGAGATTGGGAAGAACTAATACGTGTGGCTTGGCATGGGGCGGGCCCAGTGGTGTGGGGGCTCGACTTATTGCGCAAGATTGCAATCGCTGATACAAACGAAAACGGAAACGCCTTTTTGAATTTACAGTTTTCTGACGCGTGTGCCGTTGTCAGCGACAGAGAGAGAGAGAGAGAGAGAGAGAGAGAGAGAGAGTAGAAACCGTCGTTCGACTTGTGGGTCCTTTCGCGGGCTTCAAAGCGCATTGGGCCTCTTGGCTTGCCCGTATAGCGATGATCCCTGGGCAATAAATCTGACCCATTTTACATCCGTTTAATAGCTGCCCGAGAATTATAATTTGGCTTAAATATTGATGACTTTTTATGGTATGCATTAATACTTACTTCAATTAAGAAGGAACCTCGGTCGCACTGAAGCTAGACCACCTACTGGCCAATGCCCTTGATTTCTATGCTCTAGATTTAAAGAAAACAACAGAGCAAATTGAAGAACCAAACGGGAACGATCGCGTCATCTGAAAACAATCTAAAATATGTTCTATCCACTAGTGATTTGAAAGTGTAATAACTTCATACATTAAATCCAATTGGAACGTAAACAAAACCTATAGGGTGATGCATGGTGTGACACTCAACAGGGTTTAATAGACAGTGGGCTGGAACTATCCCAGGCTGCGGCGGTGCAGATTTGTTTTGCCTTCTGCAGATCTTGGCACTGATCCCATACAGAAATCCTTCGTACACTCTAGGCTCCGGCCTAAACATCACTATGATCATTGCAAACACTCGAGCAGTCAACAGACTATCAGATCCAGCATGATGCGCGCCGCCCAATCGCTCGATTCCCAGAATGTTTGCCAGCTTTTGGAGCCCCAGTTTGCCACCTCGAAGCCCCCTGCAAAGGCTTGCCATAAATTTCGCGTCAATGACGGTGCCGAAGACACGTTCGGCAAGTCGAGCAAAAAGCGACACCGTATCTGGCAGGGGGCCATCAACCAGCACGTGCATGACGTAAGCCAGATCGTACAAACCATGGAAGGTGACCCAGACAGCGTTCTTGTGCCGGTCCAAGATTCTAGCAAACATCTTGCCAAATTCGGACATGTCAATGCCGTGGGATTTCAGTCTCTCGAAGTCAATATCGTTCTTCTTCAAGAACTCAATCGAATCACCATCATGCCTCTCCTTTTCAAGATCGAACGCAAAGTTGAACTCCCATGTCTTGAAGACAAGACCTTGCGCGTCCGACAACGTTAATCCCAGTTGAATCATGTTGGTATTCTCCACATTGAATTTCAAAGCAGAGTATTGCTCACTCTCATCGGCGTCTCTCTCGGATTTCAAGATCGAACCTGGAAACTCAGTGTCAACGGAAATTACTGGATAGCTATACAGGGATGCATGCAAGGGAACCAGTTCTTCCTCCAGATTATGCCTCCAAACTCGCCTTATCGCCATATTTGCTCTTTCTTTCTTTCTTTCTCGCGCAGCCTGTGAATAAAACATCTCTCTCTCTCTCTCTCTCTCTCTGCTTTTTTTTTTTTGGGTTCTCCTTGGTTGATCAGGTTGCGAAAGAATAAGAAGCGGTTCTGGAGTCTCCAATTTATGCTGTTTTCTAGGGTACCCTTTAGATGTAGGAAAGCCCCCGATTTTACTTCCGTAACAGGAGTGAGACGGGCGGTCTCCTAATCCGAGAAGGACTGCCAGTGTAGTTCTGGCTTAGGAATGAAAACGACGCCGTTCTTTCCTTTTTTTTGCTAAACTTTTTTTTTTTTTTTTCACGACGCTCTTCCTGTTTTATTGGCGACCAGCCCGTATGTGTACACCGTACGTTTGAGCGAGAACATATGCATGTGTTTGATTATTAGGTTTTTTGTTTTTTTGAGAGAGAGACCACAAGACACTGGTTTACAGTTGCTGAAGCAAACCTCAGACTCCTCAAATCAACGGAGAGGAACACAAATCTACCGGCGGAGAACCTGGGACAATAAAACCAGTCGCATTTCACATCTTCTTGGGGCCTTACTTCCGAATCTTTGTCGGGAATTATTACATTCTTCGGGCTTCAAAATCGGAAAGTTTCGTGATCGCGGCTTCCTTGTTGTTCTTGGGATGGTAATGTGATCTTCGATCTTGTCTACGTTCTTTTCTTGAAAATCTTTACTTTGCTTTAGCTTATAGCTTGGCTCTCAAGCTACGAGGTTTATGATCCTGAAATTAGAACGGTGATGCTTTCTTGATTTTCTTTTTTGAGAGTAATGCTTTCTTGATTTTATTTGTTTTTATATATATGCTTGGTTTGAATTCCTTGTGCACAGAAAGATCAAGATTCGGTGTTAATTGACATAAATGCACACTGATGTAAATGAAAGCATCATGAATACATATAATTGGTGCGGAGCTCTGTGTCTTTTGTAGCCTCTAGTTATAGGTTTCTGGTGTACCCCTTTTCTTTATCAAGCTAGTGATGCCATAAGGTTCACCTGGCGCAGGGGATTCCACTGAACCCTGATGTTGGTCCCCATGTCTGGGGCCAAGATCCTGCATTATCTTGGATCAATGGCATTGTTTTAAACATAAAGGAAGAGGAAGCTGAGTCAATCCAGCAATGGCAAGAGGGTAACTGACACTACTTCGATGTCAAATTAACTTTTCCTATGCTGTGCACTCCCAACTCCTCGGTCCTCTGTTTATTTCTCCTTCAGTCCAGTGTTATTTGTCCTTTTCTCGATATCAGTGGGTTGTCACTAGTCTAAGTTTCCATCCAAAGGATGTGGAAACACCTGCTGGTGGAGTGGATGATATAAGAAAGCTGCACTATTTCCACGGGACTGCTGCCCTGCATAACTTGGCGACCAGATATGAGATCAGTGAAATTTATGCAAGAGATCCCGCAGCTTCAGTTTTGAGTTAGGTCACCTTTGCTATTGTGAGAAAGCAATGCATTACTACAGCTAAGGGCAACTTTGTTGTAATTCTTTTTGACAGACAACTCATATTGCTGTCAATCCATTTCAAGGACTTCTGCATCTATATGGTCCTTATATGATAGAGCAACTCAGCAAAGCACCATTGGGAGAACTGAGTCCTCATGTTTTTGCAATTGCTGATGCTGTGCACAGGTGAACATCTAATTTCTGTAACCTTAAAATTGGTTTTTGTGCGGATTTTGTGTATAGAAAACTCAATTCTTGACAAAACAACTTAATTCTGGTTAGCGGTGAAAGTGGAGCTGGTAAGACTGAAACAACTAAAAGGCTTATGTGGTGCCATACTTATTTGGGTGGTCATACTGCCGAAGGACAGGCTGTTGAACAGTGAGTTCTAGAAATAAGTTGGATGATATTACTCAAGTTCTAAGTTAAGAATAGTAGAAGACACTTACCAACCAGAATGAGTCTTGAGAATAGCAACCTGGAATAAACATTTGGAACTACACCAATTTTTGTGTTCCATCTGAATGTAGGCACAAATAGCCAATAGGTGGGGATATTTTACAGATTTAATGTGATAAGATTGAGTAATGCGCTGTTGGATCGCTCAAATGCTTTCATGCTTAAGCTCTAAGAAGACATGTGGCCAAGGCTTCCAGCTTTTGATTGGACGTCGACTTTCTGTCAACCACCTAAAAAGAAGCAGTGGGATATGATTTGTTCTGCATATTTCATTTTCCTACTACCATTAGATCTAAGCTCCATATACTTTTCTAGCAAAATGAAGGTCAAATAGACTTGAAATTCCTCTCTTTTTATGCTGGATATATTCTTTGGATCTTTAACGGGCACAGATTTGAAGCTCTTGTGCTGATGGGTTTTTTGCAGTCAAATCCTGTTCTTGAAGCATTTGGAAATGCAAAGACTGCTAGAAACAACATCTCCAGGTAAGGACAATCATGTAGGACAGCCATGCTTGGCTTTGCTTAGCATTTGCTTGCTACTGTGCAAAGAACTTTTTTTCTGCTTGAGCCTAACTCCATGAAGCGTTTTATAATGTCATTTCTCTTGCTTTACTAATGCTATTTTATTTTTCCACTTTCAAGGGGAACAAATGTTTGTGATCATCTCTGCTATTCTATTGATTATGATGGTACAGCCACTTCGAAAATTTTGTTGAAATACAACTTGACATGCATGGAAGAATATCAGGAGCAGCAATCAGAACTTATCTTCTTGAGAGATCTCGTATTTGCCAATTTTCAGATCCTGAGCACAACTCTCACTGTCTCTGTGCTGCACCACAAGAGGTGACATTCCACTTCTTTATTTCATGTTCATTTATCATGTTGCCACTTCTGATGATTGGCTTATTGTTTTGTGAGTCTTACTAGAGATGGAGAAGTGTAAGCTGGGAAATGCCAAGTCTTTTCACTAACTTAATCAATCCAGTTGCTATGAATTGGTTGGAGCTACTGACAGCCATGGTTACCTTGCCAGCAGGGAGCTATGGATATTGTTGGAATAAGTGAGACAGAGCTGGTTTGGTCTTTGCTGCATATTGTTTTCATTGTTCAATTTTCAGACTTTGTTTGCAGAAAATGATGATTTGGGTTTGCGATATCAGTGCATGGAAATAACTTGTGCATCGCTTCTTTGCCTCTGTGGGCTTGCTTGATTGAATTCTTTAAAAAGAAAAGAAACTGGGTGTAATCTCTCTCTCTCTCTCTCTCTCTCTCTGTGCCTGTGTTTGCAGGATGCTATTTTCAGAGTTGTGGCTTGCCATTCTTCATCTTGGTAACATTGATTTTGCAAGGGATGAGGATGTTGTTTCATTAGTTGTGAAAGAGGAGGAAACCTGGCTAATTTCATCTTCAGACAACAGTAGATCTTCTCGTGTGTGGCTGGAACCTTGACTTTCTCCACACATATGCACACAAACTACTACACAAGCAAAACCAAACATGTGTTCTCACATACTTATGCGCACATGTAAATGTGCATCATGCTATGAATAATGTTCATTTTGTTATTGTTTTAGGTGTGATTGCCATTTGTTAGAAGATGTTTCGTGCAAGTGCATGATGATGACCCCAAAGAAGTTATCAAGAGAAGTCTTGATCCCCTGGGCGCAAGGGATAGCAGAGATGGTTTGGACAAGACTGTATATTCTCCTTTGATTGGAAAGAACCTGGCTTGTAGATCATTGTTTCAGATTTTTTTGCTTATACCATATGCCAATCTTTTATCATTTTCCTTTCAATAATATATTTATCTTTATTGTGTTTAGGTTAGTGTATAAAATTAATGTTTCCATTGGGCAAGATCCTTCCTCAAAGTTTCTGTTAATGTGTTAACATGCATTTTGTTTCTCTTCAGGCAGCAAAAAGCACTGATACACACCAAGAACCAAATCATGAACTTGAAAAAGAGTTGCAGGATCTCAGATGCTCTCTGCAGTCTGAGAAACAATTAAGAGTAAGAAATAAATGCCAAATAATTGGCATTTTTGTTATGCCATATGTCCTATAGTCACTGATGTCATGACTTCTGCCCAGAATGCTGAGAAGGTTGAGTCCCTCAGGTTCAAAGTTGAATGTTTGAAGATGATAATGGTATGAACCTGTGCTTTTTTTGTTTCTTTTTAAGGGTTACTCAGGAATTAATGAATACGGTACATGGGTCTGTAGACTCATTTTCTTCAAAATTAGGTGTTATGCGAGTAGTCCGTGGTGATATTAAGAACCCATCTGTTTTAATTTTCTCATCATATTTTGAATCAGAACCTACTTAAATGTCTCATTTTAATTTATGTTATGCCTTGTTTTTCTACTACACAGGCCGTATTGTGGGCAGAAAAGCAAATAGCTGATGGTTCTGAAAGGAAATACGCTGAATCACAGTAATTAAGTGAAAAAGGCACATGAAATTGCAAGAAACTGGAAGCAAGGTTAATCAAATTCAAGCCTCTTTGAACAGGTAGTAATGGCATGAAAAACTTGAGCATCACAAAATTCACTGAATTCCTAATCTTGGATTTTAACTTCAAATGTCAATTATGGATTTCAACTTGCCGCATTCTTATCTCAAGATTTTAATTTTGGATATCAATAATAGAATTAAACGTGCTGCATTCTTAACATACCATGTATGTAAATGAGAATGAAATTCGATAATCGTAGAGGCTTGGATTTTCTTGGCATGTGACTTTTCATGTCTTGTCCAGAAATAATAGAATTAAACGTGCTGCATTCTTAACATACCATGTATGTAAATGAGAGTGAAATTCGATAATCGTAGAGGCTTGGATTTTCTTGGCATGAGACTTTCCATGTCTTGTCCAGAAATCTCTTGTAACTCATCTTTTTTGTTGCTCTCGCCTTGACGGATTGTAAATAAAATCTTGCGTGTGACTAATGCTAGATCTGACCTAGTGTGCCACTATGCCCCAGAATGTAATATTCCATGCCATACCAATTTGCAGAGCTGGAAATGATCTTGCATATGGCTTCATGTTCAACTTCAACTTCTGGACCTACTGCTACAGATTTCCAAGTTGATGCTGCTTCTGATAATTCTGATCTTTCATCTATCAACTCTGATTTCACTTTTCGCGCTTCAGCTCTGGCCTTTATTAGATTCCTTCTCACAATCCTAATCCTTTCCAGCTGATGTTTCAGGGATCTTTCAACAACGTAAATTTCGGGTTAGTTTGATTCTTTGAATCCAAACCATTCTCCTGATACTAAATATGTCCAACTCAGCTTGTTAGCTGCTAGGCTCAATGTAAATAAGAAAGCTTTGTCATTGAACTTTTTCAGATTTTATAAAACAAATTTGCTTGAATTAGTATCTTTTCCCTGTTACATCATGTTTTCCCCGCTCCACAGAGATGGCAATTCTTCCAAGTCGAGTCAGTTTGTTTTAACATAATGTGCTGACCACTTTGTTCCCTTTTTTTTGCCCCTCCTCTTTCTCGGTGGGGTCTTGGCGATTGAATTTCCAGGCTCTGAGAACTGGGAGAGTGATAAGGAGGGAGCATTTGATGACTATTTCTGTTGGAATTCCTGGTTGCTTCTGTACCTTCTAGGCTAACTAAAAATGTGCTTGAGCAGGCATCAACAACATCGATCAGTTTACATGGAGAACATTCGTAGCATTATTATTATGTATTTTTTTTTTTTTTCCTGCAGGATTTCCGACAACCAGTCGGGTACTGCTAAAAACATACATCCGGTGTAGTTAACCAACTTGGATATAGGAAGACATTGTACATTTCTCTAGCAAGAGCTGAGTGTGGAAATCCATGTAGTATGGAAGTCCTCTCACTTGGTCATACACATAATTACAGGACCGTATTCAACATGTTGTGGAAGAAAGCATCAAGCTCGCTGACGAATTGCCCGATCTGCCGGTCTCCCTCCTGCGGTACGGAAATGTGTAATCTAAAACATAGGCCATTATTTTGAAGTCTGAAATACCAAGAGTATACCCCTGGATGGTATGATCGTGCCCTCCATTTTAGGAAATACATGGCCTCGTTGACCCAGTGTCTTTTTTTTCTTTTTTTTTTTCTCTAAAAGCCTGATGCACCATAAGTGTTTTAGGGAGCACCAATATAATTGACTGAATACGATTTCAAATATAATTCAACATTATATTATTATAATAATTATCCATACAGTTATCTATCAAAAGATTAAAATATATAATAAAGAATTATAATAGTATAAGAAATGAATTTATATATGTAATTCATTAAATTGAGCACTTTTATATAATTTTATCATTTTCTTCTTAATGATTTGTGTGACTCTTGGCCATCCTAATTGGGCAAATTTACTTTCACGTTAACATGATACTTATTCGTTCGTTTATGGAGGGAAAGTGACGAATTAATATTATTTTACAACCAAACTCCTCGTGTACCGTACTACCTTGTGGTCAATAGTTTTTTTTTTTTTTTTTTTTGTCTTAAAAAAACATTTTTGAAGTCAGTTTCTTCTCAATCAACTATAACATTATTTTCTGATAAAAAAAAAACCATTTATTATATATGCTCAATTTAATTTGGACCAATCCGGGATTTATTTATCTTCATTGCTGAAAGCATGTTTTCAGATCCAACGTCGAAGCTTACAATGGCTTTCATAGTTATCAATTGTCCTATCTCTCGATATTGTTATTATTGGCATGGTTAAAGCCTAAGTGGGCTTATTATTGCCGAGTGTTAGGAGGTAGACCCCTGACCCGTTGTGCTGGATTAGTCTGCTTCCTCGGCTAATACGTTTTAGGGTCCTTTTTTTTGGCGTTGTTACTACATAATCAAATAAAATGGTGGCCTGAGTCTTTCAAATTTGTACTATTTGCTGTTTTTTTCTTTTTTAATGATAATTGCTGTCTTTTCATTTATTTCTTCTCTCATTTTCATTTATTGTTTTCTGTTTTCGAGTCGGTGTTGCTGGTGGACAATTTATTTCTTTTCACTGCCAAGGAATTGGATCCTGCCAGCAAAAATGCATTTTTCTCCTAAATGTGTACCTTGACAGCCCCATCAAAAATAAAAAAAATAAAAAAATAAAGACTCTATTGACGTATGGTAGAACTGTCTCACCCAAAAATTACTCCTTGTTAACTCCCTTTTATTTGCCTTGGCAATAAAATTATTAGACATGTAAAACATTAAATGGTTTAAAGGAACATCACTAGCTCTCCCCCTCATTTGGCAAAAGGGAATAACACTGGCACACTAAGTTTCGAGATAACATAGAATAAGAAATCTCCATGTATAGCAGCAGACAATTGCAGCTGATGCACTCCCTGACATTTTCAGTTTCTGGTAACATTTCGTGGGTTCAACTTCATATGAAGTGACCTTTGGCAGATCAGTGATCTTTCTCTCTCTTCTTCCCTCTGTACTAGTTATAGAGATTCTTCTTGTTCTGATAAATAAATAGTTTTAGCAGATACATAGCTTTTGGTGCGGAGGCTGGACCGAAGCAGAAGTAGCATGAAGAGAAACTCGCTAAGCAGTACTGGCAGGGTTATGGATGAATGGAAGTGTGAAAACTTGATCTTTGGAGGAGACCAGTCAAGTGCTTTTCCGTGGCCTCAAAGGAACTACATATGTAGCTATTGCAAGAGGGTTTTCAACTCTGCTCAAGCCCTTGGGGGTCATATGAACGTGCATAGGAGAGATAGAGCCCGGCTGAGACAGCTATCTTCACGGGGTTTTGAATCTCGGAAACCTAACCCTAATGTTTCTTCTCCAACGTCTTCCACACATTTTTCAACTAAGTTCTCGCCATGCCATTGCGCTGATAAGGTCTCATTGCTCTCTCCATCTGCATTCTGCTCAACATCTTACCGGGAGAAGAAAGTGGTGTCTGAATTTCCTCATTTTGGATGCGGCCCTTCTAGTTCTGAAAGTGCAGATTTAAGCAAGGAAAAAAGCACGAGGGCTGTTGTTAATGAGGCCTCAGGAGGGTTGAAGAGTGAAGGACAAAACCATGGGCTTGAAGTCTTGAAGAAAGATGAGGTCATGAGCTTGGACTTGGAGATGTGGTGTAAAGATTCAAGGGAAGTTTTGGATTTGGAGCTTCGTCTTGGCTACAATATGAATTAGTTTTCCTGATTTTTCAGACGCTTACCTCTAAATTTATGCGCACAAGTTGTTTTTTGGCTTCGAGTTTTTGCACCGGTTCGGTAGGGGCAGACTCAAGAGTTCATCAGGTCCTGACCGGGAGATCCTCTGATGGTTGATTTCATGGGGTGTTAGAGGATGAATATTGAAGATCATAAAATTGCACAGATGAAGATTGCTCTCTTCAAAATGCACTTAATAGGCTGAGTTTTGGCCTTATAATATGTGACTCTTCTATTATTGTAATTACGTTTTCTACCATGTGTAATCCAGTTTAAGAATGGTTTTAATCATCATTTTATTGGTTTATCCTCTGTTTGTGATTCTTAATTGTTGTTAATCACTTGTTTTGGGTGTTGTGGCCCCTTTAGATTAGGTTAACCGTAACATAGTTAAGGATGAAGTTGGTGAGACATCATAATTCACGCTTACATAGTTCCTAATAAAGATGATTAATTATCTAGGTTTTAGATGAAATTTCCCTAATCCAGAAAATTAATCTCGGTTCTCTTATGTCTTCGTTCATTTACTCACTCGCAAAAATAGATATAATTAAAAGTAGATAAAGATGAATGGAAAGAGAGGGTTTTCTTTTAAGGCATTACATCTCCATCTTCCGAACGGCATATGCCACTATCCGTGTGTCTTTCTGGTGCTTGCACATTTGTCCACTAATCCAGGGTTTAGCATCTGGCATCCACAACAGTCAGAGGATTGACCAAAGAAACATCCAATGAAAAGGATTAAAAACCTGTTGAAATGCATTAACAATTAGAAAAAGGAGAAAGAATATTCGAGCATGAGCAAAGTGAAAGCGTAGAGTTTTTGAGCAACATTAATTCTTCTTCTTCTTCTTCTTTTTTTATTTTTTATTTTACTTATATCTTCGGTTAATCCCTGGAGACAACATCAATTCTTCTACTAGACAGATTTGTGCATGTTGCCCCACAGTCATACGCATGTTATCTGATTCAACACTGGAAAAATAATTTATCACGTCATTGTCACCAAGTAATAATGCCCGTATCACGTCTAGAAAAACATTTTCCTCGGAGGGACGTGGGTTTTTTAAATTAATTATTACGTAATTGATGCTATATAGAGTCAGAACTGCAGAATGGCTCTATCGACAAGTGATATTTTGATATCAGGTCGAGAAGACATTGAAGGCGGATGTGTCCAAGGATCAATCAGAAACTGTTGTCACACGGAGTAAAGGGACTTGAATGTCCCAGTACTAGCGCTATCAGTACGCAAATGCCGCGTCAAATGATTCGAAGAGTGATATTTTGGTCTCTATTGCTTTATAAGATGTTTGTGTTTCCCAACATCTGTCCCTCTTGCATGTTCCCCACAATGTCGGGTGTCAGTGGCATCATGACTTTTCCCTAACGAGAAACGCACAATTTTGCTCCCAGAATGCCGAAACAAGCTGGCTAATTCAATTCATCTCTCTCTCTCTCTCTCTCTCTACAAGGAATAAAAGTGTGGCAATTGATGAGTAGACTGTGGTGGAAAAGGCAGCACAAAAGTCGACCTTGAAATTTGAAAGAAGGGTAGCGAGAGAGTTTGAAGTTTGAACGTGGAATGGGGTTTTGCTTTTCTACAGGGGAAAAGGGTTATGTAAAACACAGAACATGCCAAACTCCATGCTTTAGTGAAAGGTGAGAGGATGGGAAAAGAGGATGCTAGCCGGCGCCGGTCATCATCCTCAGTCAACCCCATGTATCGCCATTAAAATTGACTTGATTGGCAAATTAAAGTAGTCGAATTCTTTTCCTGCATTTAAAAAAAAATAATAAAAATAAAATCCATCGTATGGATAGAATTGAGCTTCTACAATCATAGTCTCTCTAGATTCTCATTTTAGAATTGATTGCAAGATTCGTTTGGCAGAGTTGAACAAGCAACTAATTTGACCAATCCAGAACGTCGTTAAATTCCTGAAGATAGGACCGACTGACTTCCGTTCTACAATTTGAAGTGGAGCAGTTAGTCGATAATTATTTTTAAAATAATATCAAAGTATTAAGAATTTTCATCATTTTTTAGAAAATGATGCGATACTTTTTATAATCAAAATGCATCGTATCGATGTATTTCCCATCAATTTACATGAAAGCATTTTTGTGAAATCAAAACTAACTTAGAACTTATTAAATTATATGAAATGCAAAGTTAAGAGAAAGAAGGAGAGCGTTTCGTTCTCTTCATAGTACATATGATAGAGTTATAAGTCTTAAATAGTAGAGAAAACATGCGAAATCAAACCCTTATTAATTATGCTTGATATTTTTAACATTTTTATTTGTTAGTGTTGTCCAAAATAAAATCAGCACATTTTATCTTCCTTATACACTAGAGAATTTTTTCTTCCTCTCTCTCTCTCTCTCTCTCTGTTTTTTTTTTAATCTTAAGACAACAAGCTCTATAGTTATATATTTTTTATATATTGCCTTACGTAAATTTCATCAAAAGAAATATTCTAACATCGCAAGCCATTCCCCAGTTATTAGTGTGATCACTTTCAATATCATTTAACAAAAAGGTATCTGTGAAACTCCCATGAAAATAATGTATTGATAGAACGACTCCTATAATTACTCAGTATTTTGATACTAATTCCGGGGAATCTTCAAAGTTGACCGGTTCAACTGGTCAAAATAATTGGTCGGGTCAGCGCCTAAACTTTCCTATGGTCGCTGAATTAAACGCCCGTGACTGGTTGTTTTGCTGGTTGTCCTTTTCCAGGCTCCATAGAAATCTATTCCACGCCGCCTGAGATTGTGGTTTGGCAGTTGGACAGTTTGAGCCATTATTTTGTACCATAAAATTATGGATTTCATGTTACGAATAAATATTTGTTAAATTGATTATTGAAATTAAAGGTATAATTAGTTTTACGCAATGTTGGAATAATTGATAACTCTTATCGTTTTCAAAATTTGTTTTTTTTATACATTTTAATATAATTATTTGACTCATTTTATAATATTTATCCGGCGTGATTATTTTAATAAAATTGTAATATTACTCCAATTTTGTTATTTTATATACCAACATATAAAAAGAAAGAAAGAAAGAAAAAAAAAAAAACTATTCAAGGCACGCTACACATATTTTATAGCTCAATTAATGAAAAAGGGCATCAAACTTTAATTAAAATTAGTGTTAGACTATATAGTAATATAATAAAGTTTTCCTTTCTTATGGGACTTAATTTACTTCTAATTATCGAATAAAAAATGAGTATATATAAACATTTCTTTCAAAATTTCTGTCTCTACCGTTACGCTACATACTTATTGTCTTGTTCTTACTGCATTAACACCGAGTTTTTTTTTTTTTTAAATTTTGAACTTAAAGTCATAAAACAAAGGTTTCCCTCCTCATGGAACTCAATCTACTCTTGATTATCGAATTGAAATCGAGTGTGCATAAAAATTTCTTTAGAAATTTCTGTTTCTACCATTATGCCATTAAGTGTGAGACTCCTCCTAGTGTATCCCAATTGCATTAGCTGTTAGTCGTCACAATGACAATATCTATCACTACTCGAAATTTAAAATTTCAGTCGAGACAACTAAAGCAACAAAACAGGGGAGAGCATTTTAAGGAAAAAAAACCTTTTTCACCCTAGACCTTAAGAAATAGTCACGAAGAACGCACCAGACACACACGTATAACTCATCAAAAGCAAAAGACAAATGATTTGGTATAGAAATAAGTATAGCTTTGGCAGCTCCAGCACTCACGTTGATGTCGTCCGCGTCCTTTCCATTGTCCATTTATGTCATGTAACTTTGTTCTTTTTATTTTCTCTCTCACGCAGACTAGGTCAATTCACAATACATATACAACAATGACCTGGGCATCTTCTCAAACGCTTGATTATATCATTTTAAGTTTGGTGATGTAATTGAAGACGAAATTAAGCTGTGATAACGAACATGGATCAATGCCAGAGATCTATGTGTTGCGTCTGCTTGTGGTCTTTTAAACCACTCCCTGCCTTCCTGTCGCCCACATAGCCGAAGGCAAGTTATATCAATCATCACAAAGATTTCAGCACGGAAATTGCGATTTGCTGGCTTATTTTTCAATGGCAATAAAAACCGAGCCGTAATTTTCATATGATCAATGCGATGAGTAGGATGTTTTGTACTTAACAGCAGTTTGATGGATTTGTATTCACATATCCGGTCGGCTTGCTTTCTCAACGATTGCTGCGAAGTTTGGTCATCATTTGTGTGTGAATCAAAAAAAGATTACACACTTGTGAAGATCAACCAACTTTTCCACCCTGCGGCGACGAATGGTGGGCATATTGACTATTAATTAACGTGCTTTTTTGTTTTGTTTTTTTTTTTGTTTTTTTAGCATTCAATTTCTCACACAAGTATAGTGCTGCCATTTTACATCAGAAATCATTTTCCACGCTGTGTCGGCTATCCGCTAATAGGAAAGCAAAAGGAGAGAAGAAAACAAAAAAAAAAAAAAAGAAAAAAAGAAAACCGTGTCTCCCATAACTAAATTTCTAATTTGATTTATCTAATAAACGAGTTAAATTAATTTAATTTCTCGTTGTATGTGAGACAAGATAAAAATTTTAAATAAAATTTATTTAATTTTTTTTTAAAAAAATGCATAATTTAAAAGGATGCATATAAAATACATCGCATCTATATGTATCACAAAATTAACCAGTATCTTGGGCAAACTCTGAGTTATTGTTTGAAATTAAACCTTAAGAGGCAGAAACAATTTCAAAACACAAACTGCACCATTATTCTCCAAATAATGGGACATTGGTGCATCTAAATTTTAATTGTCATTACAATTAGTAGCTTCCCAAAAATAACATGTATTTTGCTCATAGGTAATTGTCGACGCTTACTTGCAAGTCCACAAATTATAAATTCAAAATTTTGAATTACCTAATAAATATTCTCATAAACTTTAATGACAAGGGCTGTCATGACATAAAAGATGATGCGTTCTTTCATCAGTAAGTGTAGTAACTGGAGTACAAGACTATACTTAAGGACAAGTACAAACTGCAAAAGTGAACTGTTTCTTGAATGTATCCCGCAAGAATTTTCCCACATCTTCCTCGGCAATGTCATAAGCAAGCTCTAAATTCAACGTGACTTACACGTCATATTTTTGTATCGGACTTGAACAGACACAGGCACAACTCAGTGGCCATCATGAAACCAGCTATCTATCTATCTATCTCTCTCTCTCTCTCTCTCTCTCTCTCTCTCTCTATATATATATATATATATATATATGTATGAAGATAATTCACCCAGTAACATCTTATTCATATCATTATTCACAGCCACATGGAAAGAATATAAATGACAAAAATTGATTATCAACAAAAGGGTCAGATTTTCATTCCTCAAATCAACTAAATATATATCTCCTAATTTGGCTGAAATGTTCGAAATAATGAGTTGTGTAGTTTGCCTTTGAGATCAGCGTTACCTCTGTAACTTGGCTACCGTGTAATTGACCCAATAGTTGAATTCCTTCGCGAGGGGCCAATAAAGAAGCAGAAGTGAAGTAGGTAAAACGATCCGATAATTGTCTATTTTCTTTATCAGATGCTAGGAGAATGCATCAATTAACTAATATTTATGCGCGTCTACTTGCCTTGGAATGAAAACCTGTATAAATGAATTTACAAGAGCCGCAGAGAAATTTCCAAGTGAATTTGGTACACTATTCCGCTATACTGGTGGCCTACCGAATGATTATTATGACAAAGCTGCTTTGGATCCTATTTGGTCTTAACTAAGCTCTTTTAATATACACGACACAATTTTATTTGCTACGTATATAACCGTATTGATCACTTTTTTTTTTTTTTTTCTTTTTCTTTATAAAACTGCAATACCCTGGCAGAATAAGTAGAATAATTATGGTTAAAAAGATACAAAACGGTGTCTTCAAGTGGCCGGCTCAGACAGAAAGATCTCTTCGCATAAATCTAAAAGACACAGACTTTTCTCTCTCCAATCTCCTACACTCCGACTTACATAGACAATGTCTATGTTTTCTACTTGTCTTTAGCACCTGGTCATCCCCACAAAACCTCCTTTCGCTAGTCTATATAATATGTCATCCCGACCGAGTCTTCTGCGCGCCTTCTAAATTGCTTCACTTAATCCACCATCTCAAATTAGATTTCTGAATTGATTCTACCGTACATGGATATGGAGGACTCGAAGAGCTCAAGCGAAGAGAGCGATCGACTGGAGCAATCCAACGATGATGTGGGCACGGGCCGGTCCTATACGTGCTCCTTTTGCAAGCGAGGGTTCACCACGGCACAGGCTTTGGGAGGGCACATGAATATTCATCGGAAAGATAGACCCAAGCCAAGGCCTAATTCATCAGTTCCTTCGATCTCAAGCAAAGCATATGAAGATTATGCGAGCTTTGGAGCTTTCCCTCCGATCCAAATCTTCCCGAGTCACTACCCTTTGCCGCAAGAGGTAACATATTTTCCGGCACCCACATGGGATGTTAGATCCCAACATGCACAACATATCGACAATTCTTGTGTACAAATTGCACATCATTTGAATCCTTACAAGGAGGGATGGCCAAGGAGTTTGAGCTTGCAAATTGGCCCATCGAATCCACAAAAGATTGAAAATGGGGAGGACGGCAGAAAAGACGAACTTGATTTGGAGCTTAGACTTGGTTATCATCAGTAATGTTTATAGATGTTTGAGAAGTATTTGTTTGTTGTGTTGTATAGCCCTGTCATTCTTTTTCCTCAATGTCTCAGAGGAAAAAGAAATACTAAAGTCGGTAAAATTATTTATAATTTTCTAGTGTTTTGTTCGCCTGAATAAGCTTACCTCCCGCATGTCTTTGTCGCAATTTCTCATGGGAAGACATGGTGGTAAAAAAGGAATCTCCCCTATTGTTTCTTGAAGCAGAGATTATAATAAAGATGTACCAGTTTTGTGATTATAAAATTTTTGTTTTCAGTCTCCTTCATCTACGATCTAACCCTAGTTCTCGGCTTCCCTAAGATGTTAGCCTAGCCCGCATGTGTCTACTTTTTCCTGTTTCTTTCTTCAATGAAAGCTTTTACATTTCAATTGTTTGCTTATTGATTTGAATGTTGAAGGATCGACTCATCCTGTTGCCATTAGAATAGGAATGCTATTGTTAAGAGTGAATGAAATACAGTTCTAATTCGATTGTTTCTACTGTTTTTTCTCATTTTATTCTCAGCTTAAACTTCGGGACCCTATAGTTGTTCAATTAATAGCCGAAGAAGCACTAGTATATAATATGCATATCGAGAGAGGTTAACCCAACACAAGTATGCTCTTTTCCGATTCCTGAATACAAAAGAGTTATATGCATATATAGATATAGATGTTTGCCATAGACACATCATCGTTTATTTTTTTATGATTTTTTGTCCAACATCGAGAGGATATCTCTCCCATTTCCCATAAATCTAGCATTCTCTCTCAGGATTCAGCTTGAGAGCTCTAAAATATGTGTCTAGACTTGCTAGTGTCTCCAGGGGAACAAAAAAACGAAAGCCTCATTGTAGGAGTACTAGCTACTGCAACGCAATCTTATTAGTCATTGCAGCCACCTAAATGCTTGCAGCTGGATGCACTCACTCCATAACTCATTTTAATTGCGCTGCAACCTTGATTGAACTTCACTGTATTGGTACGAGACCGAATGAGCAATTTAAGATCTTGCACGACCATACTTTTCTCGGGTGTTTGTTTTCGGGCATCAATGCTGAACTTCACAAATTTAGCAGGAAGACACGGCTAGAGGCCGGTGCATACTCGTGCCTAAGCAGAAGCTCTCCATATTTTTGTCGATGAATATTTCTTTCTCTCTCTCTCTTTTTTTTTTTTTTTGTTTTTGTTGAACAGCACTTTCATTAACGAGGACATGCAACGTCTAAACGCACCAGATAAAGAGGCAAAAACAACTGAAATTGTTGTCTTCTCATTTCATTTTTGCGTTAATATGTGTCTTTTGTTTTGGTGTTATAACGCAATTTTCATTCATATACTACGGTAGCCGACGGTGAGAGAAAATTCCCGAAAATTTTCTTTATTAAAGTGTACCATTCATGTTCGAGGGGGGTTTAGGAAATAATTTTCGCTATTTGTACCCCATTATTTTTGTGTTCCTTGAACTTTTCAATTTGTTACTCTCTTGATTGTCTTTGAATTGTACCAACTAAAGTCAGCTTCATATGATTACAGCAAGTGTATGGCAACAATTTGTTTGTTTGCGATCGTCTTTGTTTTCGCATTTGAACGTGGGGTCTTTGAATATCTTTTTTAAATACAAGGACTTTCAGATTTCATGATTGAAGTTTCGTTCTAGATCAATTTCCTGATCACCACGTTTTACTGCTTGCATGATTACTTCCCACGTATCCTTGAATTTTACGCTAATGATGTTAGAAGGCTTTGCAGAGATGCTAGCTGCAGTTGGAAAATCTAAATCTATAAAAGATATCGACGGAAGGGTAAAGAAAATATGTAAATCATCCTAGTGTGCAATTCTTCAAACTTGAAAACAGACATGGACTTGGTCTTCCTGGAGCCACCGAGAAACATTTGTCACTTGCATACTGTACCTTATTTGCAGGCCGAATGAGGAATGATCACGGACGGCATATCTATATTCTGTATAAAGTTATTATGTATTTTCTTCTCTGCCGTCCATGCAAAAGTCTCACAAAAATAAAGAATCGGTGGCGATCTTCTTCTTCTTTTTTTTTTTATATATTTAATTACAAACAAAGCCACCTCTAAATAAAGGGGAAAATTGTGAGCCTTGACGGTTCTCCCCAACTTGATCGAGGGTTGAAAACACCACCCGGCTAATTTACTATAAAATATTATAATACAACTTAATCTTGAATAAGTACTTTTTTAAAAGAAAAAAAAAATAAATTATTAAAAAATTCTTGATCAGACTTATGTCTCCCTAATTCTCATCTAGTTGGTCGTCGTCTCCTCTTTGTTATATGACGTCAATAATCTTGGCGTTTGAGTTACGAAGACCTATTTACGACTTTCCAGCACCTGGTATTCCAGTTCTCCATCAGTTGGGGGGGGGGGACTGAAATGACCCGATGACTGACTATATATTATTTCACAACTAGCCAGGGACTGTGGAAGGATTGACCCTCAAAAATAATTAAAAAAAAGCGGCTGTTGAATTGGCATTCCCGCCAGTTGTCATCGCGGAATTACTGGGAGCGAGGGCCTATAGATTTGAATCCTGAAATCTGATGGCTTTTCTTCTTCCTTTTCATTTTTTTCAATGCCGGCCTGTTATATTATTTCTGTTGATTTAGACAGTGCGATAAGCTCGCGAGATTATAAGAATGAAACCGCAGAAATCAAATCAGACGTCTAACGCCGTCTCGCGATGTTCAACGGTATCACCTCTTCTCTTTCAGTCTGCACAACCATGTTTCTCCTACTCATGGTTTTTGCCATAATGGGTCCACCGAACGGGAGTCGGTACAAGTTCATCTATTTTCTTTGTGCACCATAAATAGCGAGATGGAAAATTTGCTCTTCCCATTATTTTTCTCCGCTTCCCCGTTAATATCTGGCTTTAAAATATTTTAAGTACGTGATGCCGTTGAAGTTAGTTGAAAAGGGAACAGAACAGGTGATCCCGAACGCACCGAGCCTCTCGGCCGACAATTTGGTTTAGCCTTTCAAGCGGCTGTACCAAACTGGAACCACTACATAATAGGCTGAGTAAGGCCCAAATGCACAAGGTCCAATTTATTGGGTCGCCCAAATATGCTTCCATTGAGCCGCAACACCCGAGCACCTCAAAAGATCAACAACTAATTGGCAGATGCGATTGGAAAAAAGTATGGGGAGCAGACATTTACGGGGACTATTTCAAGCATTCAACAGACGGTATGGTGTTCCGCACCTCTACACAGACACGAATGGGTATCTTACAAGCGGAGGGCATCATTAATTCAATTTAGTATGTAAGAATGGGTGCCCCCAGTCCAAACATAAGGCTATATCAAATTCACCTCGTCTTCGTTACCTGGTGAGATAATATACAACTAGGAATATGACCACAAACGAAGCCACAAGAGTAAGCATTCTCCGGCTTGATTTGGTTTCGAATACCTAAGGTAAATGCAAAATTACAATTAGTCAGCACAGCCATCTAACGAAGGACATTTGGCAACATAACATACATTGCAAAGATACAGAGATGCACAGAAGAAGCTAGGACTAGCCATGATTATGCAAATTTTGGGAAAAGATCATTTAATGTTCATACCATCTTAAACCGATCCATAGTTCCAGACAGGATTCCCCTTGATGCATCCATATCATTTCCCTAAATGCCAAAATGGCCACATTATTACAACATTATCAAAAACACCCAAAAGAACAGAAACCCATATTAACATGAATAAGTTCGGGGCTTCAGAAAACATACCATCCCGTCCAGCATGCGATTATGACCCTCCACTTCCTCATGTATATCACCGGACAGCTACAAAAGTAACAGGAATTAATTATTGGTTTGGGATGTTGAGGTTCTAAAGTTTAAATTTTACTTTGGTAAAGATTTATGCTTTGTGTTGAATTACGAAAATCCTTCCAAATCCAGAAACTTGGAAAGATAAAGCTGTCACTATTTTCCTTCTCATTTCCAAATTGAAAAACAGCAGAATAAACTACCCCAGAAAATGTTGAAGTCTGTTGTACCAGCACAGAGCTGATATTATGGACGAATATAAAAACTCACCCTTTTCAGCAGATTGACTCTATCTTGCAATCCTTCCATAGCTGTTTCATTATCTTGTTCGTCAATTTCATGGGAAGAGTAAGAAGATGAGGCCCTGATGCCACCCTCCTCAATGCCATCAAAAAGAGCAGCTCTATTGTTCCGGAAGTCCCTATACATAATGTGATGCCAGTATAGCATGAAGTGGCAAGAATTGCAAGATAACATACAGAAAAGATTGTAAGTTGACTTAATAAAGATGGCAAACTACAATGGTTGACTGAGACACTTAGGAATCAGTCCAAGCAAAGACAATTAGGACACTAACACTATAGCCCAGTAAGAAGCATTTTACTTTTCCAGGATAAACAAGAAGTCACAGCTCTTTCAAAAGCGACATACAGTTATCACTCAATGCTTTCGGTTTAAGTTAAACTAGCCTACACTTGGAAGCAACAAGGATTCTATGTGGGGCCTATGTCGACCACCATAAAATTAAGAACACATAAAATACATCCATACTGAAATGACCCATAAGGGAATGTCTTACATTAACTGGTTATCACGTATGGAATTCCATGAAAAATTGACACCTATACTGAGATGGCTCTTGGCATTTCCTAAAATTTATCTTGGTTCTACTAAAACTTTGAGTACATAGACAGCTAAACGTCACACTAACATGCCCAAATGAATTCTATTACTGCTAGATAATCAACTAATATCCCCACAAAAACGCTGGGACCAGGGATTTAACAAGAATTCAAACAGCAATCACAATGACCAAATTTAAAAAAAAAAAAAACCAATCGAACCAGGGAGATCACAATGCTTATTATGTCCCTGAACCAGTAATAAATGTATAGATCTGGTAATAGATCCAGGACATATGGATCTAACGCGTACCCAATCAAAATTTTAAATCTAAAAAGGAAATTATAAAAAGAAGAAGAAGAAGAAGAAGAAGAGAAATTGAATTTCGAAATCGAACTAACCTTCTGGAATTCATGGTTCAAAACGATCACAGTATCTACCAGTAATCTGAAATCTCAGCCGTCCGAATCCTGATTCTGCAATCAAAATGAGACAGCGCGTCAAATATGCGTAAAGGCGATCAAGCGAAGCGCAAATTTCTATACGAGCTGTCTGTGGACCTAGAGATCACGATCTTCAGAAATCAAAGCTCAAATTCACACAAAACGGCAGTGCAAAACGTGCAGGCGACAAAGAATCTAGATCTGAGTCGATAATTGTAAGAAATGGAAACTGATGGCGGTAAGAATAGTAACAAATGAAATTTGTGTGCTGGGTGCCTGTGTCTGCTTCAAAATGCGTTGGGATGAGGATGAAGGCATCGCTTAGCTTTCTGTGGGGCCCTTACGTGGGATCCGACCGTTGATGTCATCGCCAGTGCCGCCAGATCCAAGGTCGAGCACATATGCTGTTTTTTTTTTTTTTCCCCTGATTTTTATTTTATTTTTTATGAGAAACTTTCTAGAAGAATAGCTTGTGTGAAAGTAGTGAAACTCTCTTCTTCTTTTTTTTTTTCTTTCAAATTAGATGAAGATATTTATTCTTTTTTTATATTAAAAAAATGATAAATGAATGATTGTCTATTTGCTTTGTTGACAATTCGTTGAAGAAAGGGGCCGGTAGGACCTTAGGAGATTGGTGAGAATTCAATTCACTGAAGTAGTCACCTACAAAATTATTGGCCACTTAGGCATTTTCGTTTTTGTTGGGATATCTGTCACAATTGCAGTGTTGCATTCAAGTTTTAATAATCGCATCATACAAGATATAAAATTTTTACAAACCTTCACCTATCTTTTATAATTATACACCATAAATTACCCTAAAAATAAAAGATTCGTAACAATATAACGTTAAATTTACACAAAAAGTGCGGTTGAGAAAGCAAGAGCGTTTAAACTGGGTCTATAGAAAATTTATAAATTTTCGTTTATTTTTGCCAAAAAAACAAAAAGGCTTTTGACCCTGTGAGTCATGGTTAAGGCCCAAAAGCAACGCCTGAAATTTGGGAATCAAGTTCAGTCTTTCTCTTCTTCTTTTTTTGTAGCTATATGGTGCGTATTTATTTGTGATCCAATGGCAGAGGCTTGAGCTTGAACTCGAATTTCAACTTCCAAAAGCCCCATGCTTCACAAGAATTAAGCTACGAAGCACTTTCATTAGGCCTTAACTCAACTGAGTGGGCCTCAAACAGCAGGATCAGTTCATTGATAGATAGTTGAAATCGGCTTCATGTCTTGATATTTAAAATGGGCCTGCGGTTCAAAAGGCCGAAATATGAAAGGCTTGCCATATAATTTTATGGGTTGGACCAATTAATTAAAATGCTCGGCCAGAAAAAAAAAAAAAAAAAGACACAGAAAAGAAAAGAAAAATGGGACAAAGCATAAACTCTTTTTTGATGTATTTTTTTTTTATTTTTTGGGCACCGCGCCATGTAATGTGAACGTAATGAGACCTAGTGCCCAAATGGGGGGTAAAAGTTACTGATTAGAAGGGAGTGGACCCCTGAAGCTGAAAGCTTATCAGCTATCACTTGCCAATTGCGACTGGAAAATTTGAAAAGGGTAACGAACATGGGCTGGGAATTGCATTAGAACTGCAACACGGAGGTCAAAAAAAGTGGCTTAACACTCCGGCACGTTCCATCACACGCGCGCGCACAACTTCTAAGCTTCCGGCCAGCTGAAGAAAAACTCGAGTTTGGCAGCTGTCCAAATCCGATCATTTAAACAAGCACACTATCATTCGTTTTCTTGATTCTGTCCTTTCTTTACCAAATAGCATGGAACCGGTCAAAATAAATATGTAACATTTTCTCTTCACTGAGCCATCTCATGCCTCTCTCCCACTAGGCCATCTCATGTCAGTAGTTGTCTTTTTGATTGGTCCTTTCTTTACCAAAAGAGATGGAACTTGTCAAAATTAGTCTGACATTGTAAAGATATGGTAATTTGTAGATGGAATTCTCATTTACCGTGAAAAATCTGCAATCTTGATTAAAGGTTCAGACTGCGCTACTCAATTAAACCTGTTCGTACTTAGCATGTCCAACATGCCTTCAATCAAATAATACGCACTTCATGTACCCTCCATCCATTAGCAGATAGCTTCTTGCAAGTCCTTGTAAAATGATGGATAACCATAATCTTCTCATCAAATCTCAAACCCTCCTATCCTTCATTGTCTTAAAGCAAAGATATAGATAACCCTTAAAAGCTGACCATCAATCTTCTGTTGACGAAACCTAAATTTTAAAGTCTATGCGTACATGCGGCAATCTTTAAGAGAGAGTTTCACGATTCCAATGTCAATTTTGTTCAGCTATAATAGTAACTAAAACAAAAATTGGTTGCCCAACTCTGCCTCAAATTTTCCGTCCCCGTCCCCATCACAAAAAGAAAAAAAAGAGACTACAAGAAGTTCCATGGAAAGGTATAAAAAAAGATAAAATCAATCGCATTTGGTGATCTACAATATGATCGAGGCTCCCATGGAAGCATAGAAATCTTTAGACAGGACTCAAAGATGACATAATCAGGGATCACATTTCGCAAAGTTATAATAGCAATATCACCTTGGTCTTCTTTAGGAGATCAAGCTCCAAATATTAATTAACAGTGATGATCAAGAGGTTTAGATAATAATAGACATGGATGTAACAATTAAGATAACATATTCTTGTCCTTTGGACAATTTACCATCCAAAATGTTTCCAAAGAAACTAACAAGCATAGGGAAACAAGGCAAGCAATTTATGTTTCAGAACTTGAAAATGGTGGAAACACAGGAATGAGTCAGGCAGCAGACTACCCCAGCAAATACAGACATAGCTAAAATATTGTCCTACTAAGTGTCAGCGTTTCGTTTCTACACAAGGACAACCAGGCCATTTTCTTGACGAAAAGACACATGTTTCTATTTTTTTTATTTATTTTTGGGACCGAACCGACACATGTTTCTTGAATTTATGGTTTTGTCAGGTTGCTATCTCGTGTTACTGTACTAAGTTTCTTGGAAACTTAGGTTTCCTTATATTCCTAAGTCATGAACATTTCATGTGCCTTCCACTTTTAAGCGAAATATCTCCCTAGGCCGTATGAGACCAGGTGAAGTTCATTGTAGCTAGGATATGCAAGGGAAAGTACCTGAAAAGACAGTCTAGGTAACTGTAATTCCTAAGTCATAGACGTCGGTCCTTTCAACAAGCTAAGGAGACCATGTTTCTCCTTTCGGAGAATTACAATATTTTCCAGCAATATCCAAGATTGCTCTAGGCTAACTACAGTAACATATAATTAGGGAAAATGGGGGGCACTTTGGATTTTTGATTGTATTAACATTACTAGGATTCCTAGCTCTTATTTCTAGCAACAGAAGTGCATGTTCCACGGTATGCAGCAGCAATACAAAATTGACAAAAAATCTGCCATCACCGATTATGTATCTCGATGGCACCATGAAAGGCACGCATCTCTTCTCAAGAATTCTGAGTATAGCCAAAGGCTACTGACCGAAGATCATCGGCATCTTGATAAGTCCATTGCCTATTGTCTGACTGCATGTCAAGGGATGACATGGATTGAGCAGCCTCTTCAAAGTTATCAAATGAAAATGTTGAATTTCCATAGTTTCCTATGGAGTTCGTGTCCACGAGGCCGTTTTCGCAGTGCGGCATGTTATTATGTGTCATGTTTGTACAGAATTGTGGTACCATGCCTGTCTTCTCTGAATGAAACCAACTTTGGAGATCTTGTGAATATGAAGAACGTTTTCCATAATACTTGTCACTAGGGTTTGCTGAAGTAGAGGCATTGGGAAAAGTTTGAGCTGCTTGCTCCTTTAAAGAAGCCAGTTGTGCCTGTAGATTGACAACCTACAAAATAGTTGTTGAAGTGACTGGGAAATTATTATACCAATCTTTATATATAGTAAAGAAGGCTTAGGGTTGCGACAAGCAATTGCAATTGAAGGATCAAAAAGGGTACCAAACCTGCTGTTGGAGGGCAAAAATGTGGGATACGCAGCCATAAATTGGATCTTGAAGCCTAGCTTGAGCTTCATATGAGATTGTGACCGCAGCTTCACAACGATCACTCACGGGAAGATGAGCAAGCAATTTTGACACATTGCTTGCACCAAACACCTTGTGAATGGCTGCGAAGCTTGTAGCACCTTGTTCATGACAGAAGTAAGGTGCAAAGACACAACCCTTCACACATTTTCTTCTCAAAAACTTGCAAGCTCCACAGGGAGAACCAGAACCAGTCATCCTGACGTTTTTGGGTCTTTGGTGCCTTTTGTGTTTCGAGGAATTGGCTTTAGCTTTGTGCAAGCCTTATCATCACCATGCTTATAAACACTCGAGGAGCAGGGAGGTGGATCATATGATAATGAATAATTAATTACATTTGGTTCCCTTATTGGGCTACATATTTGATTATTCTTTTTCCTTATAACACCATCTTCCACTCTTCCAGCAAAAACCCTTAAATGAGATTCCTTTTCGCATCCCTATACGACAAAGAAACTACGATTGAGCAAACCCATTTCTATTTGCCTGATGATTGGATGTGTCATAGTTCAAAATTTTTGGTTGCATTGATCCTCGTGTATCTGATCGATGACCACGGTAACATTTTACAGTCAAACATACAAGGAATTATTCAAAACAGGGGAATTAAAAAGAGTCCAAAAAGGACATCGCCAATGGCCACATTTTAAGAGAATCACTGCTGTAATTTTGCACATCGGGCCAGTTTTCTTCTGGGTTGAAGGCCAAATCATCGGTTACCAGCAGGGCGAACACATTTTGACTGTAAGGATTTTAGGCTGCGCATGGAATTTGCGGTTGCATAACAGAATTTTGACCATGTTTCTTAACGTAGTACTGATTGCCAATTAGGCCCGCGAAAAATTATGTACCATAGGTCACATCTTTCTTACACCTAATAATGCCAATGTATTCAAACAGTGAGCTTGCAATGAATCAGATGCAACAGAGCATTGAAAGAAAGGCCGCCCTGTTCCAGTTTAAAATTTAGATTGTTCAAGCATAAATGGATTAAGATTCTTGAAGCAGACACTGCATCTGAGCTTTTCTCGGTTTATGACTCAATAAAGAATTTTGGTACTTTGAGGTTGGAAAATCCCACAATGCGCCCAGTACTTCAATGTAGCCATGTAGTTATATTGGTTAAAGTAGCTGAATGCAAGACCTTAAATCAAACAACAGATTGGTGATTCAGTCTGGGGTCATTTACCAAAACTGATCTCACAATAGATGGGCATCAATTTCAAGCAAACCCTGACGCCAGCTCTAATTAGTTCCAAATGCCTTTAGTTGAAATCTGGTCCATTATATGCACACTGAAAATTTTCTTCTAGCTATAGCATCTTACAGAGCAGACACAAATTAGCATGCTTATGTTCAATTATTGGTGTGCGTTGGAAAGCTGACTAAAACCTTGCCACAACAGACAAGTTTATGATCCCAAGCGAAACATCTATTGTCCATGAGGAAACATAAAACCTTTTCAATAAGCTCTGGAGATTTTCAAGAGATCAAGGGCTCAGCATTGCTATGATGTACCGTTAATTAAGTCAAGGATTGTTATTTACAGGTTCTAAGCACTGATTAATAACTGATGATCATCAGACTGTAAAGGAACAGAAAGTGTGCAGAGAAAAGAAGCATCTTACAAAAATGAATGAAACAAAAGATAGTGACACTGGAATATTACCACGCTTCAATGCAAGGTCAGCACGCGGGTGATAGATGGTCTTTTCTCCTTTTTGCGGATTATGATTTGTTTAAGGCTTGCAGCTCTCAGATTGTCCAGCAATACTGTATCATTATCATTGATTAATCTCAAAAATAATGATTAATCTCTTTCAATCACTTTCTTCTGTCACACTTAGGCACCAACATGTAGACCTTGCCCAAATGCGCATCTAGGCCCACATACAACAACAATAATAGCCCCTCGAATTTACCTCCCGACCCTCAATCTCCCCTCCATTTACATAGATTTGTACCGTACCGGGACCACTAGCGAATGTGATTCTTGATGACTAATGAATGCGGCGACATGGATTCATCACCCTACTACTGCGTTTCTATTCCCTTTTTCTATTCTTTTTTTTTTTTTTTTGTGTTCCTATTTTTTGTTTGTTTGCTGGTCAATGCCCTACAAGGTGGTCTTAATATATGGTTATTGTGTCTGAAGAAGAACTTTGCATGACCTCATTGATGGGATGGTATGCTCGAAAATGAACTACAATAAAACAAAACCCTTAATTTATATGATTTCTTTAACTGAACTGCCCGTATGCTTTCATTTGCATTGAATGCTGACAAAGGCTATAGCCGATGGACCACTGTGTTGTACATGGCATAACTTCATTGGCTGCAAGCAATTAATTCCACCAAAAGAAATGGGTTTCACTCGTTTGCCACTTAATTTTGCAAATATTGGAGACAAGGAGGCATGCTAAATTAATTTATGGGGCAATTAAAGTCATAAAACATCCCCTCCTTCGGACAATAATGTGGGAGGGGATCAACTAATCTTAAAAGCTGCACGCCATATATACAACACATTTTATGCGCTTTGGTTAATCTTTCGTGTAAGAATTAAAATTGCTGCTATACTTAACTTTTTGCATCACAAACGTTCTTCATTACTTTGCATTGCATTCCTTTTTTCTTTTCTAAAAAAATAAAAAACTTATCTTGCACTTCATCTTGCCACCCAATTATGTCGCTGATAATGTAGATTCACTGTCAACTTGATCCATGATGAAGATGAAGTAACGGCATAACCCAAGATGTATATCTCTCCTCACGGAGCCCTTGTGTGTGTGTGTGTGTGTGTGTGTGTGTGTGGATATACGCTGTTTTTTCTCATAATTTTGCTTGCCATATATGTATATTTGTATGTACATTGGCGTAAGAAGGAGCCAGAACACACTTTGTGCTTAAAGGGGAAAAATGACAGTTTAATGGTGCTAAGTTAATTGTTTTTTTTTTTTTTTCTTCTGTCCAGCACCTACTTTAGACCCCGTATGCTTGAGAAAAAGGGTTGCTTAATTTCACCTCTACTCCGATTTGGATCTTTTAAAGAATCTAGATTCCTAAAATGCGTCGCCAATGGTACTATGCCTCCCTTCCCATCTAAATTATACTTATAAACACGAATTGAAAGAAGAACAATTTAACAATGTATACATAATTGAGATGCATTTTCCCCTTCCTCAGTGTTAATTGATTATATGAAAACTTCAATTTTATTAATCTGAAAAATAACACACACACAATAATTAACAGAGAAACACACACAAATATCATAAATCTCACATTCTTATACAAAATTAAACATCTAATTCTAACCAATTATGATAAATGTGTTAAACTAAATTTAATTTCTACTTAAATATTAATTAATTATTAATTTATATTAACTCCAACGTTTTAAACTCCGAAGCGTGCACTCACACGACATCAAAAGTGTATTATGAGTTCATGAGCACGCCATGACTTTACTAATTTGCACATGAAATAAGATACGATCCTCCATCCTCGTTTACCCTGCCCCGACCACTTATAATTGATAATGTGTCCGAAGTCCTCGCTAATAATTTGCCCTGACCTTTCTGTTACAATATAGACCAGTACATTAAAATGGGATGTGCATCCGTTATTTCGTGTTAAGAAATTATTCAATTGAAAATTTTAAATTATTAAATAAAATATAAAACTAAATTATATATTATATTAAAATTCATTCTCTCACTTACAAAAATCTTAATATTATATTAAAAAATCATTCAAATCAAGAAATTAATTAGATGAGTTAAGGCCACGAATAGATTATATATCGACCAATGTGCATAAATTATTATGCATCTGTCATTGAGTTGAAACATGGCTGCCCAACCCCAATCGGGCCACGACCACCTGGCCTCCACGAAAACAGTTTCTTCCACCAATCTTGACGCTGCACTAACCAGGTGTAGGTTGGTATAGCCAATGATCGATATTCACATATAATATGATGATTGATGCGGGACAGGCATTAATATGTAAGTTGGGTGCATACCTGATAGTTGATTTCTGGTGCCATTCAGTATCAACTAGAATGTCTTGGGAACCACATCCACAGCTTTTGATGCAAGTTTTCCTACTTTAAAAATTATGTTCCATGTCAGACTTTGGGTCGAGTTTCATTTGGTAGGGGGCAGGATGGTTTAAACTTCAAATTTATTAGATAAACGGCCGAAATACGTTCCCCGTCGAGTGTTCTTTCTTCTAAATGTGAAACTAACGTCAGGAGAAAGGAGGAAGCGACAGGTAATTAATAAGAAAGAACAGAAGTGACAGGCATGTTGTCACCACTCCACCCCCGCATGACTTGTTTCTCCGGTCAGTGGTAATCTCCCGCATTTCAATAGATCTGAAAATAAAACCCCTGACTTAAGAATTGTTGAAACGTAAAACGTAAGTGACGATGCTACGCGTACACTTGCATATAAAGGACATGACTTCTATTGTATAAGTTCTCACAGGTACATAATTATTACCGAGAGAACATTCTAGACTTAATTACCAACCAAACCCCACAACGTTAAAGAAAATCCTTTTTTTTTGGGTGGTGGGGGGGGTTGTTTTGAAATGTTATCAGTTTCATGGTCAGTTTAGCTGATAAAGGGAGTTTGTATTTGATATATCGAAATGTAAACCAAACCATAAGTAATTTTTAGGAATTCCCTTTTTTTAAACAACTTTTAATGGATCCCACACTCCTTAGTCTTCGTAAGAATGACCTGCATTCTGAGTAAGTGAATTGAAATGCGGTTAGTAACTAATAGTAAATGAGTAACAGTCAATTAACGTCAGTTATTTAGATCCAGCAATATTTTATTTCCAAGCAATCGAAAAAACAAAAAGAATTTGCAATGAATTTCTTTCTTTCTTCTTCTTCTTCTTCTTCTTCTTCTTCTTTTTTTTTTTTTTTTTTTTGACAATTTGCAGCAAATTACTTTTGAACGTCTCGTTCCCTCAAAATGTGGGTCCTGCCAATGTATAGATTAGTTTAGTGGCGTAATGAAATTAATTTTGGACTAATTACAGTGACGGGACGGAGAAGCCAAAGAAGGTTATATGAAAAATCAATGCTTGGTCCTGGCTTGGAGCTCCTGAAGAGGGCCATATCTAGATACGTGGAGACTACGAGGACAAGGACAAAGATAAGAGATGGAAATTAATGTTGCCGGAAGCATGCCCCTCTAGGACCGGTCAAGCCGACAACCCACATGCATGTGGGGCCGTTGCACGTGTGTATATGATTGCAATATATCGACGATTTATTTTATAATTAATTGGATTTCTTCTTCTCAATCTGGAAGATGACCTAAAACTTTCATTGTTTAATCACACAATAATATTCCTGTTTACATAATGCAGATGCGACACAATTCCTAGACGTTTTAGAATTTAGATTCAAAACAATGATGACGAAAAACAAGGTGTAATGGAAAATCTAGAGGTTGAAACGTCAATTGGGATCGCCGTCGACAAATAAAAAAAGAGAACCGAAGATTGTTCTGTACCGAGACACCTATAGAGCTTCATTTTCAAGATTGTACTCCAATCGGGGTTTTGAAGTGTCAATTTAATTGACTTGCTCTCATATATAATTTCTCAATGTATTTTGAATGGGGGGCACGCATTCAAAGTCCAAACCATGATATAGGGGCTGATATAAGCTATGAATTAGTCGGTAACGCTTGAGGACAATCGGCGGGACGTCATTTCAAAGTGAATTGACCGAAGTTTGTTGTATGGAGATGTTTCTGTTTCCATTTTGATAAATAATAATTTGGTGAGGAGGGGGTATCTGTACGACTTGGACCGCGTTTAAAACTTATATTCAAGTAAACTACAATCACATGCGGAGACAACCTGGGAGGAATTCTAAGCAGCGCTCAAGGCATGAGTTAACTCCACTTGTGGGGACTCTTTGACCAGAACGGCATCATCTGTGACAGTATGGCCATTTATGGTCCTACAGCTTTTGTCGCGAGGAACGAAGCTTAGGTTGAATTCAAACAAACCTTCTTCAAAGCCTTGGAATTCCTGTTGGTCTAGTCATCCCTGGCCAGTCGAAACCCCACCACCGCCGCGGCGCATCTGCAAAATAATTATTTCCCCAGTCACGTACACGCACGGGCATATTTTGAATTGTCTTGCATTTACATCTTTTCGGGGCTTCACTTTGGTAGCGCATTGCTTTCTCCCGACCAGGAAAACCGACCAAACAAACTTGCACGCTGCTTTCTTAATCAGCCAGCAAAGTCCACACACGCTTTGGCATTTATTCTATGCTAATTGGGATTTGTTTAGGCAGTGCAATCCATCACAAATTGGATACAATATAGTGAACATGATAACATCTCTGTAGTGCAATCTAGCGCATCGATCCCCTTCCACATGTTGATGGTCTTTTTGAGCAACTAAGATAATATAAAGTCCATCAATGTACACAATGTTGGGTCAAGCTGCTCCTATCTGTACTTCTAATATATTCAGGGATCCATTATTGAGTATAGATTGTTCCGAAGCAATCTTTAGTGGATTTTCTCAATTATTGAAGTTATTTTGAATATTTATATACTTTTCTTATATAATCAAGTGCAACTAGTCTCGCTAAATAATATTTTCTATGACAAAGTTTGTCTATATCCGCGGACAATATTCTGGAGGGGCAAGATTATTTGAACGTGGGGACAGTGTTAATTTCTCACAATCATGGACGGATTAGTCGCGCTCGCAGAGAGTTCCGCGAGTAACAAAAATTTGTGTCTTAAATTTTGATTGAAGAGCAACTTAACTCTTAATCTCAATACCCCACAATTCAAATTCTGGAACCAACGAATTATAAAATAATAAAATAAGAAACAAAAAAAAAAAAAGAATTCACTGAACAGAGGTATTTTGTCCGAAATTCAATAATTGTATTTTGGGTACGACTGTATAACAACCTAAAAGAGGAAAGCGTGCTCCAGGGAATCCATTTTCACTTTACTTAATTAAGCCTTAAAATTCAATGTCCTTTGTACAAGCCAAAAAAATTCAATGTACTACTACATCCCCTTTCCACTTTTCCTTGGATGCTATGAAACCCCTAGGGTAACCTATGATTGGAGATGGACATAGGCAATTCCTGCGTAGCCGTTCCTTTTCCATGTAAGGTGGGGAAACTAAACCGTCAGTTAGAGTTTTATGCATGGAGCTAGAAGAAAAATCACAGATGGACTGAGAAATCAATCTCAGTCCAGACGCGGAAAGCTTACACAGTAACGTCATTGTGAATAAAATAATATTTATATATATTTTCTACAATTTCTTTTATTTAAAGAAACAATCCTGCCGCATACATGAAGTCTGACAAAATATATAAGAAGATAGAACTAAATGCCCATGAGGATAAGCAAAAATTATTAAAAAAAAAGATAATTCATAATATTACCCTTTTTATTTAACTTTATGTATATTTTATTTTATACATTTACGCATTTTATTAATACTCATATATATTATATAATTTAAAAAAACAATTGCCCAAGGGGGGGGGCCCGAGATTGTGTCTCATTGCCGTGTCTTAGTAATGGGACTTGAGCTAGAATATAAACTACGTTTTTACTCGACAAATCGCGACCACATCTCTACTAGACAAAATGGGATCGTAGGGGAAGCAAAGCTTAATAGTCAACAAGAAAGGACGGCAAGTAAATAAATAAGGAAAAACAAATTAAAAAGCACGTAACCAAGTAATAATCCTTGGCAATCCCGCTGCACGCAATTTAATGGTAACCTGGTGGTCCCTTGCTTGCACTGAGCAGCGAGCAACCGGGCAATGGCCAAACCACGTTTCTCCGTCCTCCGTCCTTTCTCAGAGCCAGAGGGACTACTGACTCAGGTTAAAAAAAAAAAGAAAAGAAAAAACAGAAAGATGGGGCCCAGAGGGAGCATGTGCAGCAAGGAAATAAGCAATCGGCATTTGCTCTTACGTCAATAAAATAATACGTTGTGGATACAAAAAAAAATAGGGCTAGGAAAATAACTCATCTTAGCTAATTCGCTAATCAATGACAGGGAGGAGCAGCTATGTGAAAATTTGTTCTATTGCGAATCAAACTAGAGGCAGCTGTGGATATGCAAAAATCCTCAAGATTTGGATTTACAATTATTCTATGCATAGACAATTGAATTATACAAAAGAAATTACCTGATATTTAGTGACACTTGTTTTAATCATTCGAGGATGCTATTTTCGTTGGCACCAGGCAATACTTTGATTCCATCTCGTAGAAAATAGTGATGGCTCTCGCCGTTATGGTCTGAAATTATGTTGCTTGACAGCACCATTCTCTGGCATTGCTCGCCTGTCTCTTACAGAGCGTGTAAAATTCCATGCTCCTGCCGCTGCTGCCGAGAGCACAAGCATCGATTTTTCTTCTTTGCAAAGTAAATAGTCCCTGGAACAAATAAATCCTCAGGCATCACGCTAGGAGCTTCTTTCTTCTCAGGTGCACAGCATTCTCTGTTGTAGCTTTGAGATTTGAGGGGAGTGCTGGAGATATAAGTGATTGCTTTGACAGGTACACAAAACACCATTGCATCTGATGAAATGAGAGGAACACTCGGGAATCCGGCACTGAAGGAGGCACTAGGAAGAAAAGAAAGCACATTTGACAATGATCTATGCCCATTAGCAATTAACTTCGGAGGTGAGGACAATTAATGAGGCAATAACCCTGAATTTTGTGCTGCGACAGTAACGAGTCTCGTAAACATTCTTTTTCACATTGCTCTGTTTCTTTGTATATTTGAAAAGCTCATTCAATGCGTCTGAGGAACATCAAACTCCTCTTACAACTTTGGAATGTTTTTTGTTAGCCGAATTTAATGGTATCCAAAGAAAAAAGAGGCACAGAAATTGATGAATTGTGCAATCTTTTTGAGAAAGCTTCAATAACAAAACATTTAGGCGGAACTCCAAACAGAATAAGATGGTTTTTACCAGGAAAACTCTTCTTGCTTCGGAATTTGGCACGATCAACAAGTTTCCGGGCCCACATCTTGCGCGGAAGAAACAACCTGCCCGGCATTTGGAACCAAGCCCACGACATTTTTCCAGTCCTCTCTCTCAATTAAAATCATCTTGTCCGAACAAAAAAGGATCATGTTGTTAAACAAGTGGATGTCCAAAATGATTCCTTGGAACTAGATTCACATCCAAAGGCGTGATTGGAACCTAAATTAAGAATTCTACAATTCAGCGCCTCAAAGGATTGGCGGGTTTGGTAGAAAACTGACTAATCCTGATCTCAGTGATTTTGGATTCAGTAGCTATGGATAGCAATCCATTGTCCTCGTAGCACTCGTGAAACGCGGGCAAGATGTACATTTTAAAAAGCCTAAAGGAAAACTTCTTTTAGTAAATAATTTAAAAATTAAGATTAGATTTTTGATACTCCTTAGAATTGGGGATTGGAAAAGCTAACAAAAATTTCTATTTAAGACCCGACATCCGTAAATGTAGAAATCTTAGATACATCTTCTATTGGTGATGATAGACATCACTCTTTCCTCAGGTCCTGAAACACGCATAGAGTGTAGTTTGAATAAAGTTTAAAACAAGAAAAAAGGGAAGGTGGGGGCAGAGTGACCTCATGTCCTCATCGGACGGTGCCGCAACGAGCAAGACTCCTCCTATATATTTATAAGGTCTAAAAAAAAAATTAAATATACATAATATTATTTTAATTTTTTCTATGATTATAAGTCTTAATAAAATAATATTTTACTATTATATTTGTGAGGTATGGAAGCCGTGATAACAATGGAGTAATTTTTACTATTATACAAAGATTCACCCTTTCATGTCTTCACTGAGGACGAGCCAGCACTGATTCTGAAGACATGTCTTATTTCCCATCCCCTTACCCCCAAAACCATGGGCATTGATAGGTCCGAGACAACCATAACGTTAAGTCCAAAATATCCTTACAACTACACTATTACTGATAAGATGCAGAGATGGACAGAAAAAACACTAGGTACATGCATTGTATCAAAGTTCCAAGTTTCATTGAATTAACTTCTTGATCCACAGCAAGAAAACCTTCAGGAGCTCCGAAACAACAAAGGGTAGTTCCAACTTCCAACAATGCAGTAGGCACATGTTATCGCAAATTATATATAGTTGATTTCATTTCTTCCGTGCATTTAAACTGCATTTATACCTAACCCTGATTCGTAACATCACGAATCTATAGTATAGCTGTCTCAATTGCAAAATATGGGTTACTCTGACTTTTTGGTTCGGCATGCTTACCAATCAGTTCGAAGAATTTCGCTTGTCAGCCTTGCCCAAGGGGAAAGGAACATAACCTCGGATTAACAAACAAACCTGCTGGCAGAGCCCACCTACGTCCCAAAGCTGGCTCAAGAGCTCCATTTCCTGAGAGAGGAACGACCGCAAGGTGCCCAGGTGGCGCAGCCAGTGACTTTTGTGGCGGCCTAACTGGGCTGCCTTTGGGAACCGCAGCGGCGGCGAAAATCCAATTGTTCGGACAAGGACAACGGGGTGGACCGAGGCTAATAAGGTCGGTGTCATGCCCAACAATTAGTGTTCCGGGTCTATGTGACGGTCGATGGTTGGGCCAGAAGTGTTAGTGAGTTTAAAAAGTTGGGTTGGGCCAGGCCCAATATATTTAATTACATGATTGCACAAAATTGCGTTGGGCCAGGCTCAAAAGACTGGAGAATTGCGCGTTTCAGGTTACTGTTATGCCCTTCTCGGGCGGGAAATAGGTCGGTTATTTAATTAATTATTATTATTTGATATTTAATCTTTAAAATAAAAAAAAAAAGCAAAAGAAAATAAAAGGATAGGTCGGTTGGGCTCTGCCCCCTTAAATAACTCCTCCAGCCGGTCGGATCTTCCCTCTCTGGGGTTTGCGGCGTAACGGTCGACACGGCTTCCCCGGGTCCTCGCTCCCCTCCCCGGGCCGCTCTAGACGGCTTGGCTGGCTAAATTGCGGTTTGGGATCGTTTTAATTTTCCGCGGTTTCCGTTTTTGATTCATGTTTTCGCTTAGGCGTTTCGGTGCTGTCATTCGATTTAGCGTTTCGTGTTTTCTTTTGCATGCTGTGGCCGGTCCCTTTTTCTTTAGCGTTAATCACTGTATCCGAAGCAACGCGAGATTTGCCTGTTTTGCCTACTGAGTTGCGAGAGATCTACTCGATTTCCTGTCCGCCTAATTCTTCTTGGTATTTATCTCGACAATGAAGAATGAGCTGACGATTGCAACACGTTTCCCTGTTAGTTTCGTAGCCGTGATGATGGCATCGACCGAGTGTTACCTCTATCTGATCATTCGCTCTGATTGTTGCATAGTTGCAAAATGTGATAATTGCAAAACCGATTTTTATGGGTGAATGGCAGGGATCCAAACGGAAGATATTCGCAGCGAATAGAATTCTCGAAACTAGGCAACACTCCTTCTTGATTCCTCTCCACCAGCATCTTTTGAATCCTCAGAGAAGGCTGTGGTAAACTAGTTCGCCGTTCGTTAACAGTTTCTTTTTCTTTGCTTTGCATTTCCTCGAGAATTTGCAATCCAGGCAATGCAAACATAATTTTGCTTCTATTGGTTTCCGCTGTGGGGAATGCATTCGTGAATGTATCACCCTGATTTTCTTGTGGTGGTACAGTGGTGGTTTTCAAAAAAGAAAAAAAAATCTGGTGGTGGTGGTTGTCTATTCGTTTCAGGAAAAACACAAAATAATCTGTTGGTTTATGGCCTTGCTTCTATGGCATTTGAATTTCTTGGTGAGGAAGGGCATCCTTGGAAATTGTGGATGCAGTGCATTTTCATTGATTGGAAACTAGTTGGCCATCAATATTTGACGTGAATATGGGTTGTCCTCAGAAATTGTGAATTTAGTGAATCATTTTCATTGTTCGGAAATTAATTGTCCATCAACCAGATTATGGGAGTTTTCCACGTCCAATGTTTAGTCCCTTTTTTCCTATTTCTTAAACTTGCAAAGCTCGTAGAAAATCAAGGTTATAAAACATTCTGTGGAGGCTTCCTTCAGCAATCAGGATTCTCCCATTTCTTTTTTAATTTCAATCCAAAGCTCCTTGCTTAGCTCCATTGAATGAGATGTTGATTATATTCAACCATTCTATTCCAGCTTATAAGCTATTAATTTCTGTTTTGATTTGCAAACCATATTTCTATTTGTATGTGAACTTATAGGAATACGTTTTCTGCATCGTCTCACACTTATGGGCGGTGAGCATTTATTTTGAGAATTAGGGTGTATATTGCAAGCAGAATTTCAGCAAGAATTCTTTGTCTCCACAGAAAGGTCAATTTTGAATTTGTGTTTTGCTTTCTTTATCAGTTCAATTACCACAATGATTGCAGCTTCATGTCTATTAGTTTCTGTATCCACTACACTGTACTTAAATGTTTTCTTCAAATCTTTTTCCCCTGTTTGGAGAGCCTTTTGTGGGTGTGGTATTTTCTGGTGTGTTTCATCTGTTTTTATAGTTATTGGATTTGCTTGAAAAATGGGATTTTAGCTTGTTTCCCTGTTGGTCTGATTGCTGCTATGATTAGCGTTGGTTTATTAGCTCCACCTGATGGTTCTCTCAGCAATTCAATGTGTTCTTTAGTTCTTTCTGTTTCAAGGCAATCTGACCGACAAATATGTCAAAGTATGTCTAAAATGTATTGCCTTTATTTTATCATTCTATTCAAAATTTGTTGATATTCTTTTAATTTTTGCAATTAAATGTGCTATTTTTGGATATTCACCCAGGAAGATTTCAAAAGTAAAAGAGGCATCTGAGCATTCATGGGCAGCTCAAATTTGAATGTCTTTTAGTTTTATACGCTCTGTTCTGTAATTACAGCAACTATGGCAGCTCGACTTTAATTTTAATTGAATTATTTTGTTTTCACTGTAATATTTTTCTTCCAGGTTTTCCTTTCTCTGGAGAACCCTTTGTGCAAATGGGATGATAATTAATTATGCTGTGGTGGTGGTTGTCTAAGAGAATTGACAGATCTTGCGTCAGAAGGAAAAGAATGAGTTGCATGTGCATAGGTTGGTTTCACAGGTTTCTGATACTTTGTCATAGATGCCAATTTTGCCGTCACAAAAGCCATAGGCCCCCTATCATGTAATCCTGTAATCCTGTGCTTTTGGGTCATTTTCAAGGTGTGATCTAGATTATTACTGAGTTGAATCATCTGGAATCGCCAGGATTATTTCACCATTTCTGCGTGCAGTGTAGAAAATCTTGTATTTGTGATGATGATAATGATTATTTTATTTTCAAATGCCAGAAAAAAAATGATGGGTGTTATCTTTTGAGACTGAATGGAACTGTCCTTTGAGGATGACTTCTGTTAACAAAGTTACGACCGAGTCATTGTAATCATTGCCACTGTCCTTTAAATACGTTCTGTGTTTGTTAACTAGGGGCTTCTAGTTGAATCTACAGGGTTCTTAATAAGTCAAATTTCCAACCGAAAACAGTAAGGAAATCTCAATTATAGCAAGACATCTATCCATCTTGTCCTTTTGTTTCCCTCTATACATGTGATTAAACTATTTTATCATCGTGTTGGATCAACCAAGTTTAACAATTCGTTACCATATAATATGCTGGCTCTACCTTGTGTGATATTAGACACAGGCCAAATTACACCCTACGCGAGATGGGGAAATGTTAAAGAAAGAAATAAGAACTCTCATTTCCCCCTTCTCTTCCTCCGACGGCCTATACACAATTATTGGCTACAGTCAACTCCCATGTTGCCCCGCGATGACCAACCAACCCGACGACTCTCTCTCTCTCTCTCTCTCTCTCCGTCCATTTTGTTTAACTAATAAAAAAGCACATCCCGCAATGCCCATGACCCTTTTTCGGAAGTTTACACCGACTTAAAAAAATATCACGGCACATGTATTCATTTTTGTTCAAAAGCATTTAGACAGAGTAAAACAAAAAAGAAATCATTTAGTAGGCCCTAAGCCTAGAGTTGAATATTGACGGTGAGTTCTGAACTCGAGCTCCAAGAAACTTTGCACAGGTTCACTTTTAGTTAATTGGTTCGTTCACTGAGTACATATACAAAGAAAATAAGTTGGGTTTGAAAGTTCTATTTAACTCAAAATATATGTCCGTTCCGTATGTACTAACTCGAAGTACAGCTGTACTTTAAAATTTCACCGTACGTATATATTGTACGTGGGAACAAAAAGATTTCGACCATCTAACTGGTAGATAATTTAGTCTTGCTGATTTTGACTTCTTATTATTTCTTTCATTCCCCTTTGTTTATCCTCCATTTGATTTTAATTTTCAGGAGGAAGACGAAGAATTCCGGACTTTCAAAATTTGAAATTAGAAGTGTCAAAAGAAAAAAAAAAAATTCATATAGAAAAAACTGGCTTGCAGCAATCAAGCGTTCAGAGCGAGGTTGCTTTTTGAATACTGCGATGGTAGTACTTAACAGAGGGGTTTACTGAGACACTTACGGATACTTTATATCCACAAAAGTGTTAAGTCCATTCACCTATCTCGTCAATTAGAGCTCAATCCTAGTGAAGCGTATCATATGAGTACTTTTGTGTCTCAATTAACGCAATAACTGACCGAGGATACTCTCTAGCATAATGACCGAAACCCGATAGTTCCGGCTCCGTAACAATTTGGCTAATTGTAAAACGTTAAACGGACATAGAGAAAAAGGATGCGAGTGACGTAATGAAGATAAGACGTGCAAGTGTAATAAGTTTTTTTCTTTTCTTTTTTTTTTTTCTAAATTATGGTGTACAAAATAAAAAAATATATATTATATATACAAAACACATATTTATTTATATATTTTAGTTTACTTATATGTATATAATTGATTAAAATAGAAAAAATTTATAAAAAATTTATGTTTATTATGTCAATCATATCTCCTAACTATTTATCTTAGAGGTTCTAAGTTTCAACAAGTGAATGAGAAGCAAAAGAATTTAATTAGGGAGGAAGAAGACATGGGACCATGAGCAAGCTAGGCAGACTCTCATCTTTCAACGGTCTCCCAACAACTGGAAAAATATAAAAAAAGGAAGAAACTGCCAAAATTGGGTGTCATTGTCGCCATGTCATTGGATTGGACTTTTACCAAAGCTGATTTTACAAATTATAATCGAATGCATCTCAAGCTTACCATTTCTTCTCCATTTATCAACACGGTCCATACGTCTCGTTTCTATTAACCGGACAATTCCATCTCTCTCATACCAAATCACCAATACCTCTGCAGCACATAGTGCCCCAAATGGAAGGCAGGCTAATTGCCGTTCCGCCTGAAAACGAATCCAATTACTACGACAGGGATAAGGAAGTCAAGGCATTCGATGACACGAAAGCAGGCGTTAAAGGACTAGTAGACTCCGGCTTGACCCAGATTCCCAGTTTCTTTATTCACCCACCAGACGATGGCAAAGCCATTGTCGACCTCCAGGTTCCGGTGATAGACTTTGATGGTTTTGAAGGCAGTCGGAGGGTTGAGATAGTGAATGAGATTGCGAAGGCATCACAAACATGGGGTTTTTTTCAGATGGTTAATCATGGATTACCAGTAAGTGTATTGGATGATATGTTAGCAGGAGTGAAAAGATTCCATGAGCAACCGCAGGAGGCCAAGAGGGATTTGTATTCCCGAAATACCAGTAAAAGGGTTAGGTACGTCTGCAATGGAGCCCTCTTCGCGGGCGATGCACCCGCAGACTGGAGGGATACAATAGCGTTTGACTTCCAGGACGGTGTACTTGACCCCCAGTTTTTCCCTCAAATTTGCAGGTAAGGCATTTACATGGATTTTTCTTCTTCTTCTTTTTTTTTTTTTTTTCCCTTTTTTTCTTTTGGGCCGTGGCAGTGTAATTTGCATATAAATTCGCAATAGATTTCCATATGCAACTCTTCAGATATCTCAACCAGAGTTCGTCTGACCCTCCATACCACCTAGGGTTAGCAGCATGGTATCAGGTTCGAATATTCCTAGACGTTTTCCATGCTTCAAGTGAGAGTCGCGCACACGTAGCACAAATATTTTGGGATAAAATGGCATACCCATCAGCGTTGAAAAATTCTTTAATGATCTCCTGAGAATTAACTTGTATGGGATTTGAGTTTGCACGATTTGTGTTGCAGAGAAGTAGTAAGTGAATACATGAAGCACGTGGCAAAACTGAGCAAGAAACTATGTGAATTACTATCGGAGGCACTGGGGCTTCACCGGGACTGCCTTTCGAACATGGAATGCATGGAAAGCCAATTATTGGCATGCCATTATTACCCGCTTTGTCCCCAGCCAGAACTGACTCTGGGCACCACCAGGCACACAGACCCTTCTGTTCTAACCATCCTGCTTCAAGACAGCATGGGTGGCCTCCAATTTCGACATAATCAGAATCAATGGATTGATGTGCCCCCTCTCTGTGGAGCTCTTACTGCAATTGTAGGAGACTTCTTGCAGGTTAAAAAAATAACCAAAAGCTACTTTTATAATTAATGTTAAGAGGATAGAAATTTGCACTTAAAACCTTTAAAAGGTACGGTAGTAGTATGAATTTAAGTATTTATTTTTTTTAGTATAATTTATTTATAATTTTATATTTATATAAATTTATTTTATTATTTCAAATAAATCTTATTTATTAAATGTTATAACATCATAAATAAATTACACGGCAATTACATCTAATTTGATCATTGCCGTGACATTTGTTATTTTTGTTTTCCCAATTTGTGTAGGTTATGACGAATGACAAGTTCAAAAGTGAGGAGCATAGAGTGCTACTTGGACGAGATGGACCCAGGGCATCAGTTGTATGCTTTTTCCAGCCAAAGACAGCCAGAAAATCTAAACCATACGGAGCCATAAAGGAGCTTCTATCTGACAACAATCCGCCCATATACAGAGAAACTCGGTTCATTGAGTATATGGCCTACTTCAGGTCCAAAAGCTTGGATTCTAACTCCACTCTTTCCCATTTTAAACTACAGTGACTGAGATTCCTCCTTACTTAATACAGAACGATGTATTTGATTGAAATGGAATTTTATACTCTCAAAAGAGTTCCTGTTTTGAATTTTTCTTTTTTCTTTTTTTTTTTTTTAACAGCTTAATAAAGTTTCATTCATGAGCACCTGAGACAAACTTAGAATGCCCCAAAAGATAGAACGAGACGCTTCTCGGCTCCTCCTGTATCTATACCAAGTGCAAACATTGTGCCAAGTCCAAACATTTTGAATTTTAGAACTAACTCGTTTCCTCCTAACCTCAAAGAGATTTAAGGATTTGACTAATCAAGCTAGCTGGTACCTACTACACACGGGGAATTAAGCATTTATCACGCCATAACTATTCATCACAATACATCAATCCCTCGTGGTTTGACCTATTAGACCATTTGAACTCTTCATTCCGGCACGATGTTCACGGTAGGAAGCATGCTAGCTAATGCTAGAAATTAAATATGCCGAGTCCTAATTTGGTTTCTAATTGGAATTAATGACCCCCAGAAAAACTATAAATATTTGTTGCGTTTTGGATCAATCATGATCCAATACTTAATTGTTTATTAAATGATACATGACACACGTCGGGCCGTCTACGTAGCCGAGTCCTGACTTATTCTGAAGCACGACTGGACGGTGGGCGCAAGCCTACAGCCCACCGCCACGTTCCTCGCTGGCATCGAATCGCTGCCCACTTGACTCTGTAGCTGAGTCCCCGGCACACACTTCTAACCACGTCAAAAATAAAGCAAATATTCTGGAATCAAGTTAAGAATTAAGATCGACAGAATTCAAGAAAGCAACAAAGAAGAAAAACTGTAAACAGGTCCAAGTGGGTGATTGGATTTACCTTTTATGAATCAGATGAAAAAAAAAGAAAAAGCGTAATATATGTTATTATTTTTCATAAACGAATATGTTGTCCGTGTTAGTAAGATAGATATATATATATATATATATATATATATATATATATATATATATAGAGAAAAAATATTTTAAAAAAAAGTTGAAAAAAATTAAAATAGTTTGAGTTTACCCTAAAACTAATATTAAGGATTAGAATTAACTCACATATACATCACCCAAAAATAACTTAAACGCGAAAGAATGCGAATAGAACTCACCCTATCTTGCCTCCTCTGAACCCCGCTAACTGCCTGCCTTATTACGCTTGATAAATAAAGAAGGGAAAATTATCAGTAAGGGAAGGTTACTCCTCCCAATTCCCGTCGAAGTTTATAAATTATTGAGTTAGAAAGTAAGTTTTCTTTAAAAAAAAAAAAAAAAAAAGGAGGCACTCAGTCAACTCCTTGCACATGTCTTGTCACGGCTGGCTAGAACCCGATCCAAGAAAATTGTCGCAATTTTATAAGTTCGATGTTATCATTTATGTGGAGCGTGATCTTGCAAGTCTTTTTTAGGTGCATGCTTCTTTTAATAAGAAATGATATTCAGGGAAATATGTTCAGAAAAGATGCAACTACCCCTAGCAAGTTGCTATTTTTAAATCTACGATGATATGCGAGAGGTTTGGAGGGACAATTTTTTTTTTTTTTTTTTTGTCTTTTTTGGAGGAAAAGGTTTTAAGGGGCATTCTTGCAACTTCTTTCATCGCACCCCTATTCTATTCTCTGGGCTTAACCATAATCGATGGAACCGAATTGGATAATAATATCGCTCAACTAGGCATATTATTTCAATTCTGGAGCCATCAACCCTATGACTCCTCTTAAGGTTTACCAGAAGCCGCTTGTAGATTTCAAATTGTTACGGGTTCATCGTGCAGAAATTATTATGCTCCGCAAGCAGCCTCAACAATTGGTTTATAAATCCAACTGGACTCAACTTATATTAAATATATATAAAAAAAAAAAGTTGTTTTATAATTCAAAATATCTGAAATTGAGATGATTGAGTTTATAATTTTAAAAAATTAAAAAATTCATACATTTAAAATTTAATAAATTCAACAATTTAAATTTAAAATAACTCCCGACTCAATTTATCTTAGACCCGAAACAACTAATCTAATTTCGACTGACATGAGCATTTACTATCACTCCTTTTAATCTTGATGTTTCATAACGTACCACCGCGGCTATGGTCCCCCCCCCTCTCGACGATAAACAAGATGAGCTTCCCAGTTGCCATAGTTCTGTTCCCACTCGATGCACGGAAGCAGTAAAATCTGGCAGGCCATGTTGTCTGGATACAATTATTGGACTCCGAGACGTCTATTTCAGATTTCGACCTGTATTTCACTCGGCAGAAATAAAAGAAACTTGGCCCTCGGCAGCTTCTGTTGGCGTTGGCGACTCAAGCACTTAAGGCCAAAGATACATTCGGGAGACTTCTCTTTCGGGCAATGCGAAGGCCAAAATAATTCGAGGAAAAGGACATCTTCCACTTTGCTCATGCGATGTGTTCGGTTACGTCTCGAGATTAAGATGGTAAGGAAATTCTCGAATGCAAGTATCTCATTCTTGTTGTCCTCTTGCATAACTCTGAGCTTCCCTCTTATCTTTCTGCCTCTTTTCTTTCATTTTCTTTTGTTTTTGTTTTTTTTCTTTTTTAGTTTTCAAAAATAAGGAAAAATCTAATCAAGACAAGGAATCCATACAGAGAGTAGCCCGGGATCCATAAAAAGAGGCCTACCCTTTTCCTCTCCATTTAACGTGAGGATCTTTTGTTATGTACTATTTGTGCGGGAACTGAGTTGAACGGCCCTCAGTTCATTTTTGCTTTGCTGAGAATCTATTCTTTAGCTATCACATTGATGGAGGGCATCTTGTTCGCAGCAAATAATTCTGTGCCTAGAGATGGGTCGAACTACGATAAGGACAAGGAAGTGAAGGCATTCGATGGGACGAAAGCTGGAGTTAAAGGACTGGCAGACGCCGGTGCCACCAAGATCCCCAGGTTCTTTGTACACCCACCAGAGAATGTACTGCTAAACGCACTACCCGAGAATGGTATTGGTGATGATCATCATATCAAGTTCCAGGTTCCGCTAATAGACTTCCAAGGACTTGAAAGTTGTGGACAACGACGACAGGAGATTGTCAAAGAGCTTGGGAAAGCTTCGGAAACATGGGGTTTCTTCCAAATTGTCAATCATGGGATTCCAGTTGGCGTTATTGATGGCATGTTAGCAGGAGCTAGAGGATTTCACGAGCAACCCCCGGAGGTGAAGATGGAGTGGTACTCGCGCGACCCCAAGAGGCGAGTAAGGTTTTTCACTAATGGAGATCTTCTCATAAGCAAGCAACCGGCAAATTGGAGGGACACGTTAGCATTTGAGTTTCCAGATGGGGAACTAGATCCTCAACTCTTTCCTCAGATATGCAGGTAAAAGGCTTACATCGCATACACATGTAAGCATATGAACATCGCTTTCATATAATGAATTTGCTTCTGCCTTGCAGAGAAGCAGTGAGTGAGTACGTGAAACAGATTATCAAACTAAGAAAGACACTCGCTGAACTACTATCAGAGGCACTGGGGCTTCCAAGTTATTACCTTTCAAGCACGGACTGCATGGAAACTGAATCATTGACATGCCATTATTACCCAGCTTGTCCCCAGCCAGAACTGACGCTGGGCACCACCAAGCACACGGACCCGTCTTTTCTGACTATACTCCTGCAAGACAACACGGGTGGCCTCCAAGTCCGTTACCAGAATCAATGGATTGATGTGCTCCCTCTACAGGGAGCACTCGCAATCAACATAGGCGACTTCATGCAGGTATGTATGCATAAATTCATACAAATTAAATTTTTTTTCCGACGCAAATTCTGATGGTATAGATAGGTGACTATCTAGATTTCAAAGGCTGCCTTGTGGTTCGGTTATAAAAGAAACATGCGTCTTCGAAAATTGCACAATTTATTGATATGCTGCTCCTATTCCCTATCGAAAACTAAAATGGATTTCTTCCGGGTCATAAAACTCTCTCTCTCTCTCTCTCTCATGTATGATAGAATCGTATTTGGCGTGATGGTGAATTTCTTGTTTCTTCCTCTCTATAGCTCATCACGAATGAGAAATTCAAGAGCGTGGAGCATAGGGTGCTGGTTCGACGAGTCGGTTCCAGGGCATCAGTTGCTTGCTTTTTCTATCCATGCACGGCGAGTAAAAGTAAGCCTTACGGAGCCATAAAGGAGCTCCTATCTGACAGCCCTCCCATTTACAGGGCAACCCCTTTTACGGAGTACATTGCTTATTTCAAGTCGAAAGGATTGGATGGTAATCCAACCCTTCCTCACTTTAAACTAGCGTGAGCCCAACACTGTTGCTGCATTATTATATACGAAAGAGAGTCGCACTTATTCCATTCTGCTGGAAACGGAATGTATCCTATAATGAAGTCAAATCACATATATTCCTCCTTTTTTTTTTTTTCCCCCTATTACTTTAAAGCATACTACCCCAATTCCAACTGCTGCAAGTGTAGCAGAGCGACATATAACACATTTAATGGCTCATCGTTATTATTTCACAACTGAACTTCCAAACTATAACAGGTACATATGTGAATTCCGGGGATAAAGCAAACCAAACGAAAAGGCAACAACAGCTGAGGAGCTCTCCCCAGAAATAAAATCGGCTTGCATTTTTTTTTTTTTTTCAACTTTTGCTCATTTTTCTTTTCGGAAAAGGCAAATACAAACAACAATCACAGCTTAAGAAAAAGCCAAACAGGCCTCACACAGCACTCGCTATTTTAAAACAAGCCACACAAACAATCTCCATGAGCTTGACCAACCTCTTTTAGCTTGTAGTTTGGAGCTGCAATACTTGGACGAGCGACCATAGGATGTCCATTCTATGCATAATTTTTCTGTTCTGCGCCTGAAACGTTTACAATACAAACTTTTAATAAAAAGATAAGAAGAGTGATCCTTAGGCAACATTCATTCTTGCAGATTGCGAACGGTATGAGCATAGAGCCTGTTCCATGACTAATGTCAATAGTTTGTATTTAAATCCAAATCTATGATGGTCAAAGCAGTTTTGCCATATTGTGAAGTTATGTATAGAACCAATCTGTCAGTTTATTCTGATTCGGTCCCCTTATGCAGTTGCCACATAAGTTGTGAACGATAACCTCATAAAAGGCATATTCAGAATGATACCCTAATAAAAGGCATGTTCCCAATATTGATAGAATGATAGAGTAAAACCCCAGGAAAAAACTAGAATGAAGAACTCATGCATAAGACTTTGTGTGTGCTTCACCATACAAATTAGGATGATCTTTTTATTTATTTCTTTCTTTATTTTATTTCTTTTATTTTTTATCTCTTTTCATTGATCATGATGCGCCTAAGGAGAAGAACAAGACCCATCTTCCCCAATACTAGTTGAGATAATTGATACAGAAGGTCCAGACCATACCTCAACCACAAAACACATCCATGTCTTTTCACCCTGCACTTCGGTTATTCCTTTCATTATTGTCAGACCTAAGCTTCTGATGGCTTCTGCTATCTCAAGAAAATAACTGCATTCTTCACATAACATCTGCAAACACCGACTAGGGTACTTGAAGTATTTAAGAGTAAACCAGAACATAGAGGTGCAATTTCTTTACATCTTTGGACAAGATACTTCATTAGGGGACGTAAGCCCAATACATTGGAAGCACAAAAGGGAAATACCAGGAAGGGATAACTTGCACTATAAGAGTTTCTGCTTCCAATGAAAGAATAAATCTAATCCACAATTTACAGATCTGACCTGTAGTTACCTCCACAAGCATCTGCCCATTCTTGTTTAGATTTTCTACTATTATCGAAGAAACTTTCATATGGCCACCAACCTCCACTGCACAGCTTGAACCTTGATCATAGCTGGGGGCATCTGACCCCTTCTGGTGCATGTGCAAATTAACCAATATGGTATATTAGTAGAATAACAATACAACAATATAAGAACAATAGACGGTAAGTGACAAAAGAAATAGCTGAGTTTCAGACTGCCCAGGATGGGAGACTCCCAACCATGAGTCTGGCACCCAACTTCAGCCATGTGGAATGGAGACTTATATTGCTTAACTGTTAGCATTCAACGTAACTAATGGATAAAAACACTGATTTACATTTACAGCCATGGAAGCCTTGCATGGTGTGAACTCCAGACGTAAATGTAAATAGCATGCCGTAGGGTTCAGAAATTAGAATCTTCATTACTGAACATGTGAAGGAGGTTGACTGAGTTTCAAATTTGAAGAAATAAGGCTATGACAAGGAAACTATCTGTCTTTACCTTTACTTCTGCACATTTCTTGAGCTTGTCAGCATGCTTTGTTATGCTCTCAAGAAAGAGCATATGCTTGATTGTGCGCTCTAGCAATGAGTCAATACTGCACTGCACCATTTTTTTCAAGAAAATAGATCATGTGTCCAATTTACATGAACTGAAAATACCAAAATATTGCCACATTCAGCTTGATCAAAGGAATTACCTTTGATCCATTCGGCACAAGGTCTCTAAGCTCCTTAATGCGATCCTGAATCAGTTGTCTGTCCCTTGGCCTTGGCCTAGGATTCTCCCCTGGCCTAGCCCTCTTTTTGTTGCTCCTACTTGGTTCTGAATGTCTATCCAACTGCCCACTGCAAGCACTTGGACAAGTTGATAATAATCCTTTAGAAGTTGCGCCACATATCTCTGTTGAATATGAGTCATTTTGTGTATCATCCTCAATAACAGGTGATTGTCTAATTGAGCAATCACCTGAATTAATAAAACACATAGTCTGGCTGGAGGTCTCTGACATTCTTTCTGTGGTCAACAGAGACCGCACTGATGTGCAGGCAGACTTCTCACCTTGAACGTTACTGTTACTATAGCAAACATTGCCAACTACTGCTTCTAGAAGATTCTCTGAGCCCCTGTCAAATGTCATCTGGCAACTACTCAGCCCTGATGGTATGTCAACAGTGTTTCCAGCTTCAGGATTTTCTGCTTCACAACCAAAGTATGAACACTTTTGCAGAAAAGCTGGCCCAAGAGCCTCGTGCAGCTCAGAGCCAGTATAGAACTTTGGAAAGGTGGTTGAGGTGACACTCCAACTTGACTCAGCTTGGCATTCCATATTATTCTCCAAATCCTTTTTTAAACTCACACCTGAAGACTCAGGTACATTTGACACCCAATTCAAATGAACATCGAGACTATCTGACTTCACCCTATCGCAAAGAGTAGAGTCAAGGAGGCCAACAGGGGAACTTGCAAGATTAGTTCTAAACTTTTCACTCGGAAGCATAACTTCACAAGATTTTATATAATTTCCTAGTGCTTTATTCAAATGTACAGGTGCAATTTGTTCAGAACCTCCAGCCAGTTCCCTCCAAACACCAGATGCTTGTCCACAAATCTGATCACTGATCAAATTCAATCCTGTTTGATTTTGATTCTCCAAACACAACCCATCTTGCTTCTGATTAAGTAATTTCACACTTCTGTCATTTGCTGGAGTAGATAATTCAAGCCCATCATGGTTATTGCTCATTCCCACCGCTTTGTCCTGATGAAGGGAAGAGATGGAAGACAAATTATCACAGTGTTTCTGCAGATGAGGAACAACAAGGAACCAATCATTTGGGCCTTCTTTGTTTGCAGCTTTATCCAGGTAGCCTAGACTATCAGGAACAACCTCTGAAGAAAAACCTTTCGTAGATAAATCAGGCTGAGAAAAGAAACACTGAAATATTAGTCTCACATTTTTGAGTATCTCAAAGACAGTGCATAAATTACATAGTGCATATAAGTATGCATACAGGTTTAATCACATAAATTTGCATGAGAGAGCAAGAGGGATGGAGGAAGAGGGGTCACCAGGAAAGATAAACTTTGCATATTATATTTTGGTGGACTGGTAACATGTCCAGCTGATGAATCTTGAAGAGTTAAAAAGACATCTTTAATACTTGCCACGAGCTTCATATCCTCGACAACCTGCTCCATGAAACACATAAAGCACAGATTTCAGTGACACACAGATGAGACCTCTTTGCACCTTCTACGAATCAAACTGGGGTAACCCCTTGATGAAGAAAACTGCATCTAAAAACTCCATAATGGGCTATGCTGCTCTAACTTCAATAGAAAAGATACAAATAGGTCTGACCGGACACCTGAAATACAAAAGATTTTGGACTGCGACGCATTCCAATTATCAGATGAAAAAATTACACAACCTTTTCATTAACTCTCCAGAAGCCAGCAGTATATATTGTGAGACTCAACTAGGAAAAGATTGAGGAATTTCAAGTTTGGCAATGCTTTCAATCTTCAGCTAGTTTGAAGATGGAGCCATTACTTATTACTAAAAGCTAATCAGTAACTTGCAAATCCTCCTGGACCAGTCCTTTAACAAAATTCACACTTTATTCTTCTTTGAAGGAAAAATATTCTAGTGAGGATTTTCCAAGCTGTAATGATGATCAGCAGCTTTTAAGGAAGCAATTGCACGGATGCATGTCTACTCTACCAGCTATAAGGAACCAAAGTAAAAGACCAATATTTATGAAATCATAATACCAACCAAGTTCTTGCTCTTTCTGCTGGACAAATGAAATTCATAGTAAACCTGCTTGATCATAAGTTCATAGGAAACATAGATTAAATCAACCCGGCCATATGTCCCATGTTTTTAATAGAAGTTTAAAGCTCAAAGTATCAATAATCATCTGTTGTTTTCACAATCACCAAAAGTTTACAGAGAAATTTGCTTACTTTGTTGAGAGAGCCAAGCTGAATGACACCATATGGAGCAATGGCAACCACAAGAATGGTCTGCAGAAAAACATAACAGTATCCTCAAATATGACGCCAACAATATGGCATCACAATCAATTAAGTAAAAGACAATAAACTACTCCAGAAGAACATATTGAATATCTAAAATATATTTCTTTATGTATAAACTATAGACCACCATTGACCATCACCATAAGACAACAAAATCTGTTCCATTTTCGATCTTGCAGGACAAAATTTAAGGGAAATTATAAATCTGTGTGTTCCCTTTTGACGCACATGTGCACACACAGAATTAAGAAAATTTGGAGTTCTTTTAACTTAATACGTATGTTAAGCCATATAATCTAATCAGGGAGATAGGCTAAAACAAATACTACAATGTAAGAAAAATAATAATAATAATAAGATTTAACAATCTCAATCTTCAAGTAATCACTAAGCTCCCAGTTTTCATTCCACCAAATGACAATTAAATGTAGAAAATGTAAACTCAGATCAGATGCAAAAATAAATTTAACAGACTTACCTTTATCCCAGCTGAAAACTGACTTTGCCAGCCATCAGAGAACTGGGAAATCACCATGAAAAGAAACATAACAAAAGGATGAAGCAGACTAATTACGATAATTGTACTTGGTAATCTTACGATAAGGAACTGAAGTAATGCAATTGCTGTGGAAGGATAACCCCTACTAGATTCAACAGAAGAGTAACTCTCACCTCAAATGATGAGAAGGAATTGGTTGCATATCTATCTGCAAAGATCCACTTATGTTTTCCAGTAACAGCCACCTGTCCAACAATCCTGGGAGAAAAAACATGAATCCAACACAATCATGCTGATAATTATCATACTAACTTTGGAAAGCAAAATTAAGCAGGAATTGGTGATTAGTGCATAATAAAATGAAAACAGTAAACAAATCATACCCTTCACCAAGAGAATATACATGGTATGACATCTTTGCTACAGCTAGCCCTAGTGGGTCGTGCGAATAATGCCCACCAGGAGAGTTCTCTAGTGTCTCAACAGAAAACTTGATCTCTGAAAGATCATGTTGTTCACAACTGTCATAGTAAGCATCTTCCCAGGTTAAGACCCTGTGAAATATGCAGATTTGAAAACAAAGTTTAAGAGGACATCATGAAGTAAAACTTTGGCCTGTCCACATTTGCCAGTGGACCAACAGAAACTGTCATTAGGGAGGAAAAAAACCAAATTGGAAAACATGGATTTTCCTACCAAACTTAAAAATAATGAGAAACAACATACCACTTCTTTCTTAATTTTCCCTCTATTTTATTTTCAATTTTATAATGCATTAATAACAGGCAATCAGCAGAACTGGCATCCCTAATTCAATAGCTCAGAAAATAAGAGCAGATTAAACAAAATCTAGGGTGACTCAAATAACTAAGCACGCACGCACACATACATCCCCACACCCGTAACCCAGACACAGAGCACAAACAAAGAAAATTGACTACTTGTTTTTCATTTCTATTTATTTCGAATGTGGAAATACCAGAAGCTCTAAAACAAACTGAAAGATTTTGATTAGATGGCCCCCAAACTTAGTTAAGAGTTATGAAAACTTCATACCACAGCAGACACAATTCTTTAAAAGCAAGAACAGAGTCATAATATCTTATGAAATGCATGGCAGGAGCCTTTCCACCTGCCAGCTCCTAAAATTCAAGTATCCCAAGTAGCATCGTGTACCAGGAAATGCAATGAGTTGAATAGCACATTCGAGCTCTGATTTTTACCAGCACTCTGATTTTTAGGGCCTTAGTATCACTAGCGGTTTCACTTTCATAAATATTGAAGAAAAAACTTGCCTCAAACGCGAATAGGAGAAAATTAAATAAATTTGAAGAAACGTACATGCGAGCTCGATGTTTGAGCTTCCAAAAAACGGCGTACTTCCAGCCCGAGTTAAAGCAAAGGCTCCTCAGTACATTGTGCAAGTCAGTACCCATCGTCCCCAAAAAAAATATCTAAAAACAGTCGCTGACAACGCAACCGCCCCCTCCCGCCGCCGTGCCGCCGCCGCCGGCCCCCCCCCAGCCGCCAAGCAAACAAATTTTTGTCAGTTAAACAAAAACCCTCGCCCCCACCAAAACAAAAAAACCCTAACCCTTAAGAGCCTCCTTACCTAGCTTCCCCTGTAAGAGCCTCTGCCAGCCTGTTTTCTCCGCAACCCAGCCCGCGGCTTTATCGGTGGTTCTACTGTGCCCAAAAGCAGACGATCCCTACCCATTCCTCTCCTCAGACACCCCACTCCGAACGAAGACTCTATTCAAAGATTTTCAAAAACGGCAAAGGGAAAGATCGATCTTAATGCATCCAAAAGAAACATCTCTGCAACTAGCCATGAAATTAATATCTCCGCGTTTATCCATAAAATTTACTAGAAATTTAACCCGAACGCTTATCAAGAAAATGAAGATTTCAAAATCACAGAAGGATCAACTCTCTAGCTTATATCGGAAGACATGGATCAACTCTCGGCAATTAACCATCCACAATCACTTGGGATGCGTTGACGGGAAACCTGATTTCACTGGCTCAGATCCTGTTTCAAGAATGCTCGGGTTTCTGTCTGGTTCTTCAAGAAACTAATCGTAAACAGATGAATATTTTCAGATTCAGCTCCAATTCACTGGCTCTGAGAGAGATTCTTTAGAGAAACAAATCCAATTTATAGAGATGTGTTTTATTCTTGCATATGTGTTTTATTCTTGCATATGCACCAGTAACTAGCAACGGCCGCTTTTTGGCGCACCCTCTTCATTTTAGTTTTTTTTTTTTTTTTTTTTTTTTTTTCCTTTACAAAAACGACACCGTCTCCCTACGCTTTTCACTAAAGTTCAAATTTTTAAACAAACGGTTATAAATTTAATTTATTATTTTTTATTTCGTAAAAAAAAAAAAGATGTATTAAATTATGAATAAACCATATTTTAAAAAATTAAAATAAAAATTACTTATATATAATTCCATCTTTTAATTTATGTAGCAAACGTATTTTAATATTGAGGTCCCTTTTGCTCTCGCTTTTCAAAATCTTCCACACAAATATGCGTAAAGCCAGCCAGCCACAGAGAGAGAGAGAGAGAGAGAGAGAGAGGGGGGGGGGGGACAGCATCGTTTTAAGTTTTTTTTTTTTTTTGTTTTTTTGGGTTGTTGAGAGATTGGAATTTTGTTGGTATTGAGCAGGTAGAGAGATGTATCCACATAGATTCATGGATGTCCAAATGGGTTATGAGTACCCTTTTTCTAGGTAGAGTCATTTTATGGCAAACACCATGATTTCCCTGGCGAAGAAAATTTGCTTATCTTTCCGCAATTCCCCTTTCTTTTCTTTTTGGGTTTTCCTCTTTTCTCACTTTTGATTTTGGTCTCATCTTTCTACTTCTCCTTCTTCCCGTATACCTATCACAATCACTCTTCTATTGCCAAAAAGTTGTGACACCTACACCTCCATTGCCGTTGTGCTCCATTAGTAATTGCGGCCAAAATCACCATGATGGTTAATTCAATAATACTAAAAAGAATTTTTTTTTTTTTTTTTTTAAATCTTCGATATCAATTTTGCCAACCCCTCTCCTGTTCGAGCTGGATTGGGGAGCAGTTGAGATCGATGATTTGGGTCAGCATGGCTCGACGACAATGCCACAATCGTCTAGAGTGGGGCTCGTTTCTTGTGTATATTATGATATTTATGACATTTTTTATGAGCTAATGTGTCTTGCACCACACCAACTGAACAGGATCGTCCGGATCCCATGATTTGTGTTGCAACAGTGGGATCTTCAATGATCATTACAGCCATTGATTTCTAATCATTTTATTCTTTTTTTTTTTTTTTTTAGTGTTCTCTTTTCCTGTCACATTAATTGTAAGGGGTGATAAGTAGAGTCGGGCCACATTTACTGCTAATGATGAACAACAATACAAAACCAGAAAGATTATTGCAAGAATAAATCATATAAACACCGCCTAAAAGTGTTCACTTTGGCCCTAAAGATTCAATTGTCGGGAGTAAATCTAGAGTTCCCCCCTAGTTCATTAGCAAAATTAATTGGCATGATCATGATTTACTCAATTGCGTGTGTTTCTTTAATTAATTGCCAGTTTTTATTAAGGTTGTTTGGGCAAGAAACGACAAAAAAAAAATATCAGTATTCTCTCTCTCTCTCGCTCTCTCTCTCTTTTTTTTTTCGATCATGGTCTAAGCTTTAAATTGCCAGCAATGAAAAGGACATGTTCTCCACTTGTCTTAGCTGGGTCAAAACATTTTGTCCAGACAATCATGCAGATTTTTGACCAGTGTCTTTCTCCCTTTTTTGAAATATGAGAAAATTGGAATTCTAAGTGAGGAACCCTATAAATAAACAATTATATTTCATCCGGATTGATTCCAACCAATCAATGCCTACCTGCTGGGGAAGTTTTATGGGTCACTGTGGAATAGGGTCGGTGCAGGAAAATGACAAGTCATTCTACTCAATTCATTGAACAGTAAAAAAACAGTAAAAAAGCGAGTACTATCATAAATCAAAAGAGGCAAAATGAGAATTTCTGATGAGCTGTAAATTACAGTTCCTTGAATCAACTAGATATATTGATTTTGGGATTGAAATATAGCCTTAATGCAAGCACACCTCTCGTTTAAAGGAGGTTTACTGATGTGTATTATGAGTACTGTGACCATTTTGTAGTGGCCATGCTGCATTCAATTGGATTCCCATGATACCTTTTTATCATTTCTCTTATCTCCTCATATTGCTTTACTCTCTCTCTCTGTCTCTCTCTCTCTCTCTCTCTCTGATGAGGGTTGGAAACCAAAATCATGCCAACTAGATCTTGTAGCTTAGCTTTTTACTAACATGTAATCTAGCAGGCTGTGCCTCCTTAATTGGTCTCCATAGTCATGAGTGATGGTTTGATAAATGCCTTTCTTTTCCTCATTGAGTCGATATGGATGGGCGTGAGAATGGGAAACCCATTTTGAAGTCCACTAGTGGCCATTACCCGAATAAACTAATCCTTGTTAAGGAATTAATTAAGGCACGATAACTTTCCCTCAAAAGTGAATTAAAAGAAAGGGGGAAAATCTCCAAACTTTGGCAAGAGTCAACTCGGCCTCGACGGCATAGATTTGTACTTTAGGCCAGCCGTTGCCTCAGCATTTTGCGAACTTGCCCCCAACTCAGCAATGACTGGTAGTGGCCCCAACAAGTATAACGCATAGGGAATCTAATGATCATTAGCACCAAAAGAAGGTTTACCCATTAAAGCCTTTTGATGCTACAAACTATATATATATATATATATATATATATATATATAAAGAGAAAAGATGTCAAAGTTACATGATTCGCCTGGTTGAATTGGAATTAAGTCACGTAGTACCAACTGATTAACAAAGAGAAATCGAACAAAGGGTAGACTAATCGAATTATGGTGTACAACGCTCAAGCGTTTGCCTTTCCGTGGGAGTGTTTGTAACCCCTCCTTATCTTTCTCCGGATAGTCCTTTTTATTTTGTTTTTGATCCACTTGTACCGCCGCCCCCCACCCCCCCTGGGGGCCAAAAAAAAAACTGCAACCACAGTATAACAGTAATTAAGGAGAATATAAAAATTGCAAGGGCGTAAAAACTCACATAATTTCTTATTATAATAGATATTAAGCCACGTTCGGAAGGCCATTAACGAGTGCCACCAGTAAATGTTTGTGCCAGTACATGCATGCATCTGCGCAGCCATGGCTTTTTGTGTCATTTACCCAATACTTATCGCCATTCCAACTTTTCCTGCGTTCTTATCATAAAAAAGACTAAAATTTTAACCAACGTGAGATAAAAATCAGTGTAATGCTAATGAAGCCACTTGCCGTATCAGACCATATAAATATCTGTAAAAGTGCTTTGTTACCCACCATGGGAATTGTGGGGTGGAACGTTTTCCAGCCTCAAGTATTTCAGGTAGACTTAGCAGATCAGGTGCGTAATCCGATCTGTACACTTGGAAGACAAGGCGGGTGTAGTGGCCTTAGTCATACCGACGGACTCGTTAAAGCTGTGAGAAGCCACTCACGTGGAGCCTGTTTCTGTTTTTTTCACTCTGTTATGCTTTCATGGGATTTGTCTATCTAAGCGATAATATGAAGCGTACACCGGTGGGAAAATATTGTCATTTGTGGGTGGGCTGTCTCAAACTACCGTCTTTTTCTTTATTCTTTTCGGCTTACAGGTACACTCGGCTGTTCCTGTGTCCCACACCCGATATTTTTAAGACAACATGGAGCCAGGAGACTCAAAATTGAAGGATCCCCCCCCCTCCCCTCTCTCTCTCTCTCTCGCTCTCTCTCTAGAGCGCCTTTTACTTTATTTTATTATTATTGGTAATTATTTTTATTCTTAAAAATGTATATATATATATATATATTTATTTATTTATAAAATTGAAATTTTAAATTTTAAAAACAAAAATATATGTTCTTAATTATTCGTAGTGTTGATTAAGAGACTCAAACGCCTTTATTTTTAATGAAGTCATGAACTAAGACCCAGCCCAATACGGAGCAGATTATAGAGTTGGACCAATATATAATTTGGTCCATTTAATACGAACTCGGGATAGAATTGGTTCATAGATCGGTCCAAGTTACCAGACTGGATCTTGTAGGGCTGGGCAGGCAGTCTTCCATTGAAAGTATGAGCCGAATGGATGGTAAGAAATTCCCGGCGCACGAAAGCCCTAAAGAGTTGAAGGCCGACCCCGGAGCAAGATTGGAGTGAGGTTGACGTCGCTATGTTTAGCCAATCCCAAGGTTAAACTTGGGTCCGGGCACGGCAGATACTTAACTAAACTAGGCTTAATGATCCATTTCCAAAAAAAAAAAAACACCCTTTGTTCAAAGCCCTAACCCCTGGCAGATTAGATCCAAAATCAAGAAGCTCTACTTTCTGACCTCAACTGCATATTTCCCAAGATGGTCTCTTCAAGAATCAGCCAACAGTTTCTTTCTTATTTCAAAAAAAAAAAAAAGGCAAATAAAATTGCCAAAATCCATCGGAGAAAAAGAGAAGAGAAACGCGCTTGCCAGTATTGTGTGGGCTTTTTGGGCCAATATTGGACGTGTTCCTCGAGAGGATGACAAGGGAATCTCGAGTTGTCTCTCCAAAACTGCACCTTTTCGCCAGCATGGTCGCTCAATGCCTGTGTACAGTCTAAAACTCTGCTTTGAGTCCTTCGAGTACAACTTTGCCTTGTCCTGAGCAGTCAGTCCAAAGAACTCCATGCCCACTTTCAACGCATTTGCATAAGCTTCTCTGGAATCCCATGATTAATCAACTGCTCATTTTTTTTCGTTTTTCTCTAGGTTAATTGATAAGGCACAAATCCTTTGTAACTGAACAAAATAAAGCGTACGATTCAGGTAAAGTAGAAGGAACAAAAAATGGCATGTAAGAACAACTGAAAGAATTCGAATTTTGGACTAGGTTTTAAGATTGGTTGAATGATTTTGAATTGATCACAACCCAAGTCTCCTCCTTTATTGATTGCTGCAATAGCCACGCGTACGGGAATAAGTGTCTTGTCTGGTCTACTATCAGGTGGCAAATATATTGTAGAATGGCTCGTGTTCAATTTTAGGAATTATGATCTTGGCAAATGAGGTCGCTTTTGTTTTTTCATCGGAATTACTGATAAACGCGATATTATTATTGATTAATTTGAGGAACAATAAGAAAAATGGTGAACTAGGCATCATTTGTAATCGCCGGGTGAGAAGTCAATTGGACTCTTGCATTTCTTGACTTTCCACGACCTTAGTGGGAGGTTACCAGTCTGGACTCCTGTGTTGGAGCAATTCTTTGGAGGGTTTGGTCCATAGTAGGCCGCTCTTTGGAGTTTATAATTTTAAACTCTAATCATAAAAATGGAATATGAAATTTATAATAATGAAAGTTTTATTATATAATTTATAATTTAATAAACTTTTTAACAGATAAAAAATAGATATACTCATATATATATAAAAAAAAAAAAAAAAAAAAACCTGTCTTTCTCCTTGACTTGTGATTGCTCGTAATTTTGTAGAAGCAATTGGGTGTTGGTGAAAATGTCCCCGTAGATGCTTGACACGAGACTTCCCCGCCACAACTAGTGCTGGTTAGCAATAGTACGTAGCTCCAACGATGGTATATTATGCTAGTAATTAAAACGGCATTGAGACTTGTACTAAGATTTTTATAGAAAAAAAAAAAGTCATGCGACTCAGTCATATTTGGTCACATCAGGAAATTTCACTATTCAACACGACATGTATTTGATTTTATAACGTGCCACACTATTTAGTAAAAAAATTTCAATATAAATTTTAGTATCCTAGTACAGCCCCTGTTATGCGCATATGTGCACCCATCGTGCTTCAGAAACGTTCCCTTTCGTTACGTTACACTAGTTCAAGGATCTGATGCTGGCTTTTGATAAAGCGATCATTGGTTTTCGGTGTCCCAGATTATAAATGTTTTGTCGATTTAACCTACTATTCATGATCCGGGAATTCCCTGTTCCAATCGCGATCTGATCTTCGTGAAACAAAAACGAAAATTGAAGGTAGCGAGTACAGTTTGCTTCACCATATTCAAGGTGCGAGCCAAGCGTGCTGCACCCACAACGGAAAGTACGATAAAAATTAATTACATGCCAAGATAATTAACCTAAAACTGCAGGAAGGCTCGGAGTCAAGTTTATGTTGAATTTGCCAGTTACTTGTTAGCTTTCACTGGCACCATCTTGTATGCAATTGAATGGAAGTTTATTAATTGATTAATCAACACCAACCGTTAGGCCACCTGTTTTGAGGATCCATCCTGGGGATGCCGAATCGTCTCTTTTTCTTTGAATTGCGGCCCAATGCAGCCTGCTGCTTAGGTTGAGAATTGAACTTAGATAAAAATCTTTCTAAAGTGCGGCTTGGCGTGGAGACTGCCTCATAAAATCGCTTGGTTTTGCAGCTTGGCGTTGCAGGCTCTTTGTATTGAAGTGCATACGTCTGAACGGAGTACTTATATTCACGATCATCATCGTCCACACCTGGAAAGATCTCGCCACCGCGAACGCTATTGAGCCTTAAGTACCTTAGTTCAAGTGACTCTTGCGGTATCTCTCTTGCTAACAATGGAGAGGCGCCACCCCAGTTGTTGGTGTCAGACGAGGGGTGTTGGGGTGTTCTAAATTCCAATGATTCTCTCTTTCTCATTTCTCGCACTTTTCTGCCAATTATTTTTATGCTTAGATTTTTATTGTGGGGAGAATATTATTATATTGTGGGTCGCATTTGGAGTAACTTTGAAGTTGTAAAAATGTAGATTGTATCGCATTTTCAGGAGCGATTGCCAAAATATTTTGGATACGACAATATTTTGCATTCCTAGATGGATTGGTGTCTTTAAAAATGAATCAACTGCAGCTGTGAGTGGTCAAGGCCTATATCATTGTAATTTTCATGTGCTTTGCATACAAACGGACAGATAGATACGGACTCGCACACGATTATCATAAGATAATTGTTACATCGTCATCAGATTAGTTTGATATTCACGCTTGTGAATTGTGATAAACAGGGATTAAGAGAGTAGGCAGAATAGCTAGGCTATTCATCAGGTGGGAGGTCCATCTAAGACAAATATGCGATTACTTCGAGGCAATTAATGTCAACGGCGTTCAGCATGGATCACATGCTTGGCAGATTTTCAGGATGATTCTCTAATTTGTTGATAATTTTCCGTGTGATTCTCTAATTTTTCATTCTAAAAACTTGGCAGATTAATTGTCAATATTTTGGTACAAGGGTACTTGAGCATGGATCATGTGCTTGGCTTTTATACTTTTCGGATCACTGAGCTTTTCCAGTGGAATTTTGTGCCAAAAGACAGAAAAATAATCTGCAGCGCCACATAGTCTCTTAAGTTTATCAACTTGCATATTCGTTATTGAACTCTTAACGGATGGCAACAAGATTGTGCAAATCTAGGCTACAGAAAAGGCCGTAAGAATAACAAAGGGTAACATTCAACGAGTTGCTTCATGTTGCCAGAGTACTGGTTTGTGTATATGCCAACGCTCCTGAAACGTTCACTCTGCATAGTTCAGGCCAAAACTGTCTAGGACCAAATGACAAGAACACAAAGTTTCAAGTTTTGGCAGCGTGGTAACAAACAGGTTTACCAATAGGCGGTGGTGAAATTCATTCTTTCATATATTTAAGTGAATAGTACAGAAGTGGTAGGAGGGGCTGTTTGCAGTAGCGATGTAAATATATAGGCGTTTAGGTTAGGACCCACGGGCACAAGTACATGAAACAACTTTGGAATATATATGTTCTTTAGTTGCACACGTTACAGGTACAATTGGAGTGATGAGCATGTCAAGTTTGGGACAAGGATATCAAATGGCTCGTTTTCCCAGTTGCTGTAAAGAGTTGTCAATTTCCCATGTTGGAATATCTATAGAACATGATTCTTACAAGAAACAAGCACAACGAGGATATGTGTGGTGTTTGCTTGGCCACCTCTAGCTGCTATCTGATTTTCGCATTTTGTTCCCTCTTTGTGACTGAAAAAAAAAACGCATAAGGATCAGTACCGAGTTCTTTCATCCAAATGCGCAAGTATTGATGCACTTTGTGCATCACTTAAACATGTAAAGAAGGCAAAGGATATAACCACAGACTCTACGATCATGGCTGGATTTGCATTTGCATTCCAGGTTATCTACTGGAGATTTATGCCCCACCTTCTCACGATTTCAATCCAAATTGGTTATGCATTTATGCATTTCTTCACAGAAGCTGCTTTCAATTATGGGCTGAATCCTCACATTTATGTAACTTACCGATGTATTGTAGGCGGCATGGCGATGTTGCCTTTAGCTTATTTTCTTGAAAGGTATAAGTCATGCAAGAGTACATAGCGTAGAAACTCTATAGCATCATGACACCTTCAAATTAAGAGATTGATTGTACATGGTTATAGCTACTTGTCCAAAATGACTTCTGGTACAAAATTAAGGCAGAGAAAGAAACAAAAAAAAGATTGCAGACCTAGCTAATACTAGTGTGCTAGATGCTTGTTACCTGTATTTTCTAGCAGAAAACTGAGGCCCAAGTTGACACCTGCATTGTTATTAGAAATATGCGTGCTTTCTCTTCTGGGGTATGTAGGAGAGTTTTCCAATTCATAGCTTTAAGAGATCAAAAAATTGATTTGATGGGAAATGGAAAAGCACCGAACAGTTCTCTTCTCTGGTGAAGCTCAGGGCTAGCCTAACCGTAGACGTGTACTTTGCTAGCCTGAGATACACTTCTCCAACATTTGTTACATCAGTGATGAACACCATTCCTGCCATGGCTTTTGTTGTTGCAGTTATACTCAGGTGGGCACTTACATTAAAGCTTTATCATCACTAACAAGACATCATCTATTTATTGATTTGAATTTGCATGTACTTCATGTAGGTTGGAGGTTATCGACGTGAAGAACTGTCGTTGTACAGCTAAAATTCTTGGGACCTTGTTATGTTTGGCAGGGGTAATGACGATTACCCTGTACAAAGGACCTCATGTGCAGAGCTTACAGGGTGTTCCATTCCGTATAAGAAGTAATCCTGTTCAGAAAAACTGGATGATGGTTTCACTCCTAGGTGTATAATTCTAGCTTGTTGCATCGTTTTGGTCTGCTTGCTTTTGGCTTTTGCATCAGAAGGGAGAGATTCCCCATTTCACACACGTTCACACTACTTGCGCGAAAACATGAGCACGAAAACTGTCACGCATGTTCAAATATTCTCTTACTAATATATAACTATAGATGCGTGTGCTAACCCTGCAGACATATACGTTAAAAAGGCACCACTATCGCTCACTGCATGGATAAGCTGTCTCGGTGGAGCACAATCTGCCATAATAGCATTTTTCATGCAACATGAACTTACGGCATGGTCTATAACTCTCAATATCGACTCTGGTCCGTCATATACTCTGTAAGTGCGTCTACAAGTGGCAGTTAGAGCAAGAAAGATTAATTGGCAGTGACCCATGTTGTAAGTGACATTGCCGATGATTGAATGGAAGGGAGTTACGAGCTGTGGCTTAGCCATCCTTGTTCATCTGTGGTGCACAAAACTGAAAGGACCCATCTTTGTGACCATGTTCAGTTCCTTCACAGCTGTGATGGTGGCTATCCTGGCATATTTTCTTTTTGGCGAAGAACTTCGAATGGGGAGGTGAAATTCCTTCCACAGTTGTACCCTTAAATGCTAAGATAGATTATTGGCCGTTGGCACATCTCTGGCTTTTTCAGCATAGTGGGAGGAGCCACCGTAATTATTGGACTCTACCTACTACTGTATGGGAAAGAAGGCGATCGAGATCAAAAGAAGTCCAAAGAACAAACTTTTCCTACTTGTGACGAAGAAAGAGCACAGCAGACTTAGATGGAGGTTTCAGGAAGAAGATAAGTTGTCTAATAGGAACCAAAGAAAGAATCTGCATGAGACTAGTAAATAGAGGTAACATATGGTAAGCTTTAGACACTGCCATATCCTTCACATATCTGTGAGTGTATTCTAATGTGTTAAATAATTAGAACAAAATGGATCAGTTTTGCATAGCCCGATCAACACTCACCATCCCAAAAACCTTCACATTTCTATGAACATTCTCTACCATTCAGGGGAGATTAGAACATCTGGCACTAGCCCAATAAAAAATAATTTATATGCCCTCTCCATCTCTGCTCCTAGAGCAATTCATGATCTCGACCATTCTCTGCTCACTTAGCTTCTTCAAGATGTGCGCAGATGATTTCACTACTTGGGTCTTTGTTGATGCTGCATAATATCAAATATTATATAATCAAAATATTTGAAGAAGCCTAAGTTCAAATCTGGAACAAAAAAATTCTTGCCAGGTTCATTCTCTATGAGAATGGATGAAATTGAATTATGATGCACTCACAACCTCCTCTGGAAGATTTCTACATCACCATAATAAGCATAAAATTGTGAATGAGGCTTACCAAATGAGCCAATCCCCACTAGATGTCAATTTCTCATATATCCATTCTGGAACTAGTCTAGCAACAAATTTGGCTGCTCTTCAATTTCACCTGCGAATATGTCATAGCAAGTTAAACTTAGCTCAAGCATCCAACAGAATAAGCTATGAGTCCATGACTAATAATTTTATGCTTGCTTCTATCAACAATGTCAAAATGGCTTGCAATTATCTTGTGCATAAGCTCCACTTTTGTGAGGACTGATCGTTTTATTGATTGAAAGAAGAAATGTAACATGTTGAAGAGCCTGGGCAAGCAGGCAATCATCTGTCGCCACCTATTTGCTTGCAAGATGGCTGGATGTTGCTCTACTTTAGCCAATCTCTCCTTTTCTCTCATCTGCAAAAAGGAAACAAGATTGTTAATACTCACTTGCGTGATGCACCAAAAGTGATACCAGCCACCTCTGTAACGTGAAATACATATTAAATATCTCAAAAGAAGAAGAATAATTACTTGCTTGATAACTCAAGTGATCACAGGCCATTTTTCAATGTACCCATGAGGACGTCTTTGCCAAAATCTTAACAAGATTGCTTGTTCACAGTGGAATGTAACAGGTTTCTCAAAATCTCATGTCTTGAGCACAACCAAAGATGGGCAGTGGAAACCTTTTCCACATCATAATAATGACATGATCTGTTTTTGGCTGGCAGTGCTCCAAATCGGCTTTCAGCTCATCCGTGCAAACCAAACATGATGAGAGGGGGATCAACACAGAGGAAGGAGATGTAGTGGAGACACCAATCTATCAGGACACCAGAGTCCTATCAAAGGAAGTTGCCTAATATCTACCCCTCATTCTACCATATTAATCAAGATCTTCATAGTAATTGAACCAACAATAATGAGAAAAGGCTTATTTGAAATATTATGTCTCCTATCCCCAACTTGATTAACAATTGAAGCCTAGGGAAAAAATTAGACAGTATGCTAGCCTTATTGCCACTCCACTTGCAATTGCATCTGCAGCAATTTTTGATATGATTGAAATTGCAATAGAATCCCACTTCACAGAATTTAATTTTCATAAACTCATTAGGTGAATCCTGTTCTGACATATTAATCATGCAAATCTTTTTTTGCTTTAATAAAATTTTCTTTAATATTCTTAATTAAAAAAAAAAAAAAAAAAACGTTGCGATTCACATGTCTTCTCTGTGCAGGGCATGTGTGCAAGAACTAGTGATATAAAATAGCCCACCTGGCAAACTCTAGTTTCCTATCTACAACTTAATAGATGCTAAAACAGAAGAAAATGAATTTAAAAATCATATGTCTTGAAGCTCAAGGGCTTGCTGATTGGAGGAGACACTCTGGAAGAATGCTCAGAATATCATCATCAGCAGATACATCCTCAATCTCATTTTGGTCATACTGAACATTCTTCAGGAACATGTCAAATAACAATGACTTGGTTTACCATGGATGCCTAACCAGCTTGTTCACTAAACTGGCAGAATCATCATCTGGGCTCACGTAGCATCTTTTGGTTGGATGCAACACGGGTGTGGTAGACATTACCCTAGCAGGAGTGGAGGCAAGTTCCGCAGGAGTTGATTGGAAGCTAGCCGTTTTGGTGGGAGAACCATCTTTGCCATACATTTGTTGTACCTCTTTGCTTGGAGTTGCCAGAGGACATGGTGCAGGGGCAGCAGTCGAAGAGATAAATGGTGAAGGTTCTCTGTCATTAGTCAGTCTAGATGACATTTTATTAGAGGATGGAGGACAAGAAGCTTCCTTATAGGAAGTGATTTTGTTGGGACACGGCTCTGAAAACTGACAGTTGAAGGCAAGTTTTGGGAGATTCTTGGTGAGTGGTTTCTGCTTCAGCATCTACAATTTTATGGGAAAAGGGGCAACGGAAAGATTGTGAGAAATGAGATGCCACTACTCATTGTTTATCAAATGCCTCATTTTCTGCAGGCAATGAATATTTGGAGCCTTCTCCTTCAGGTGCATAAGCCGATGTTTCAATGAGTGGTGGAGGTCCCAGCCATGCCATAGCTTGGATCTTGCTTCAGACGATTGAATGGCTCTGGCAACATTTCCTCTGGAACTTCATCAGCCTGAAGGCATTGGAAGCTTTGTTTAGCAAAATAACATTTTAGCAGCAGAAGCATATCTCCATTAGTGAATTAAGCTATATATATCACATACATGAACTAACAGGTACACAAAATTTTGCAAATTTTGGGAACTTGAACTTGAAACCGAGTATAGATCCCATAAGAGCAATGTGCATACAACCACTAAAAGGAAGAAGACAGCAACACAAGAAACAAAAGGTGACAAACAAAGCATACCCGAGGGTGGGCTTCATAAAAATCTACAAGCTGTGCATGAAAAACCATCCTCAAGTGCACGTTCTTATTTTCTGATTTCGATTTTCCCTCACATTCTATGGCATCAGCATCTATCGTAACATGAAGATCCAGCTTCATACAATACAACTAGTCCGCTCATAAAAAATGAGTACTCTTTTTATCTCAATCACCTCGGTTAACATATATTTCAACTGAGCTAAAAATGCCGGTAAGAAAATCTCCTATGAACACCAACATACTAGGCATATCGGCCAAAATTCTACCCATCATCATAGCTGCCTAAATACACGTAAAATTGCAGCCAAGAAAAACGAGAAATGAGGCTAAAACCTAGAACTCAAACCTAAAACAAATGGCTAAGAAAAGAGAAAACACACAGCATCCCGTACCTGTCAAACCATTGCGCAATCACTAAACCTCCAAAAAAGAGAAAAGGCAAAAAATGAACCGAGAACCGAGTGGCAAAACAGTTTAATCTTAGTTTGCAAGAAGCTCAGTGGGGCCCCTTCTTCGGCAGCATCCCCGTACTTCCGTAATCGGGCCAACAGTACAGTTTTCTGCGATCTGGCTGCGGTTTTCTTGACCGATTTTACGGACTTCTTTCCCGGAAAGCGCCACGTTGCGGTTCCGCGGGGGGGGGGGGAGGAGGGCGGCTGCTTATCTGGTGTTTGGGTGGCTATCGTGTTCAGGGGTTTCGATTCTGCGGTGGGTTGGTGTGCTTTCTTCTTGGATTTGAGAACGGTGAGAGGAATGCGAGGAGATCACTGCCAGTTGAGAGAGATTCTTGACCGTTGGATTTGCAGAATTTGAGAGAGAGGAAGAGAGAAGAAAAACAGCGTTGGAGGCTGAGGGTTGATGCCGGTAGATCTTGGAGTCTTCTTGGCGGGAAGAAATAAATGGATATTATTAAGGTAACAGCCGAAATGTGAATTTGCGAATGCTTGAGCTCTCAGATATCTGAAAGAACTTCAACCAACCGTCCTTTGAACCCTAAGATATCACGCCTATATGTATATATATATATATACATACCATTCCCAAATGGGCTTGCAGCTCAATTCCGTAAATCGCTATCTATCAGCTGGGTTTTGGACGAACCTTGCATTTGCCCTGGGGAGTTGAAACAGACCCACCGGACGGTCACAGTCGATGATGTGCACATTGTTTAAACAGACCCACCTTGCATTTTAGAGTTTTTTACCGTCTCCACCGCACACTAACCATTCAGAACCCCAATCGGTGGGGTGGGGTGTGCACATTGTTCATCTTCTTGTTGGGAACTTAGTATTTTCGCTCGGATGCTTTCAATTTAATTACATATATGGCTTTCTTTTTATGTATTATATATTTTCTATTTATTAAGAACTTTACTAATTATGAATTATAAAATAAAATGACTGTTTTAATTTTCATAAATTCTACGTCTGAAGATTATAATATGAGATTTTAGAAACGAAAAATGTAAATGGACGGGTAAAAAGGAACGGGGTCGGAGGGGGTCACCGCGCAATCAATTTTTTTTTCTCCCACTCCCTATATCAAGGAAAAAAAAAAAAAAAAGGGGTGCCCATTACGCGGCTACGTGGCTTGTGCCCACAAAACAACATGAACTGGCGGTGTTCCCAGACATATCATCCGGTTCTCCAAGAAAAAGTTCCCTGTACGACTCCCACAAGTCAATAAATCCTCTTTTTTTTTTTTTTAAATTTTCTGGGTAAATTAGATGCCCTTACGTTTGCCCTTGAATAGGTAGGTTATGCTTTATTTATTTTTTTTTATTTTTTTTTTAGCATCAAAGCTCACAAAGATCTTTTTTGTTTCTCTCTCTCTCTCTCTCTCGCTCTCTCTCTGTTTTTTTTTTTTAAATATATATATATATATATAGATACATATTTCAAATTTCATCATTGTCTTGCCTTTGTTTCGGAGAAACAATAGCGTACTGCTACGCAACTTAAAAACCACAACGCGACGAGTCGTAGGTCAAGTAAAATGCACTGTGCTGTAATTCACAAAACACAAGAAAAAGAAACCGAAGGAAGAAGGTATCTTTGTTTGAATGCGTAAAAGAGTTCTTCTCCTGTTTAAATTAACAATTTAATATAAAATAAAATAAAATAAAAAATAAATATATATATACATATGTATAAGAGCAGAGGGAGGGGGTTGGGCTATATATATCTATTCAGCTACGTCTCCTCTCGAGACAATTTCGCGAACAACAAATAGAGTAGAGAGACAGAAGAAGGCCCAAGAAAGCATATTTCTTCTGGGCAATTCCCAATTTAAAAAACGACTCTAGATTCTCGATTCCTTGATCCCTTTCCTCCCCCACTCTTTTTTTTTTTTAATATATATAAAAAAAAAACAAATTTCTGTCTGTTCGGTTTACACTCAATATTGATTTGGGCAATTATACAGTTTTGCATCCATTTCTCTGATAAACCCTCTGCGAGTATCGCCTTTTCTGGTCTCGTCGTCCGGTTCTTTTCGATTGCAGTACAATAAATCTTAGTGGGTGTGACTGGGGTTTGCCCTTTTTTCCTTCTAGGTGATTAATTCGAAGTTATTCTTTGCTGGGTCGCAGGTAAAATTTCTTCCTCTTCTTTTTTTTTCTTCTGTTTTCTTTTTTGTCTTGTCGCTTTTGAATTCGAATTATTGTTTAGAACGCTCCCCCTGATGTCGCAGAGTCGAATTCTAGTTATTCGCTATGGTGGTTTTTTATATAACGATATTGTGGCCTTGAGGTTTAGTTGAATTGTTTCTCTAACTTATGATCGATGTGGGCAATTTCGATTAACTTTTAGTTAAGCAAACTGCTTCTTTTTTACGCTAATTGTGGCAGAATCTTTTAGGAGTTGATTACGGTGGTAATTCTTCCTCGGATTAGAGTGGCACATGATCAAACGAGAGTCGCAATTATTGTATCTTCTAGAAAGTTTATTCAATTAAACCTCAGATATTTTCCCTTTCTGGGCTTTTTTTTTGCACAACCTACTAATAAATTAGTGGTTTTCTATCTTAGTTGAGGTTCTAATTTGTTCGAGGGGTTTGTATGTTTGTGACATTTTGCCTGCAGAGGCTCTGATTGCATCTGGGGTTCTGCAAAATTGGCCCACAGACCCAAGCGTCGTGTTGCATTGCCTGTACTCAACCGGTTAGTGAAATATCTTGCAAAAGCTTGAGCTATTTATGTCTATGAATTTGACTATCATTAGTTGTTAAAGTAGCAGGCCTGGTGTATGCATATGAATAATAAGAGGTTTTAGAGGCACCAGCAGGCACAATGTCCCCCTGGGAGGCCAAAAAAAGTTGTAAGATTTTATGATATCATTTCTCAAATCTAAAATCTGCTTGTCTGACGAATACTGGCAAAAGCATACAATAACATTAGGATTTCAGAATCATGGCTATAAACCTGTGTTCTTGCAAACATATAATTTGCACTGACTTTCTTAGATGTCATTCACTTGACATTTGGGTTGTTTCTTTGCAAAGTTGTGCTCAAATTCATATATTGATCTCTGATAATTTTGTGCTTGTCTAATTGTTTTTTATTCTGGACTAAATTAATTAGATAATTTGATAGTCATTTAAGGAATGCGTCTGCCTGTTAGTTATAATCCATAAAGCTTTTTCTATTATGTTTCTGTTTAGCACCAGTTAAAAAAGAAAGATGATTTTCCTTGGGACTTCTTGAAAGGAGTTACTTTTGCAGCCCTTGTTTGCAGTGGGAAGAGGCTTTTCTTCTTTTATTTTTGACATTGTAAGTTCACCAGATCTTGGGTGCATGGTTTTTCTAATAATAGATGCAGTGGGAATTAAATTGATGAGATAAGACAGGCAGGATTTGAAACACGGGGAAAGATTAGGGTCGGTAATTTGCAATAATGGGTGAAAAAAGTTGAAAGTTTGGTTTAAGTTTAGAAGGTTGCACTGAAAAGAGACTTGCCCTGAAGGTCTTTGTGGATTAATACTGATGATCCACTGGTTTTAGGATTTTTGAGTTAAGTATCCTGTGGGTGTAATGCAGTGAGTAAATTGCATCTAAGGAATAAGAAATAAGACAAAGTTTGTGTTTTCTTGTGTTAACTTTTTAAGTGTGTGCATGAACCCTTTTTTGTTTTTTGAGTGTACATGTGCAGTGTAATTGGCCAGTGCATTGTCTGAAAAATTCAGAAAATTCTTTTGAACTGAAGTTGCATAAATCTGGACAATTTTTGGTTATGAGAGTGCTGCACTTTTTTCTTCTTTCCAGGAAATGACTTGACCATTTATGTGGTTTGGGGAATGGACTGGCTGTTTTTGCCTGCTGCCAGTGTTTGCAAATGATGTTTGGTGGGCAAACGGGCTCTAATGCTCTCGGGTTCAAATGGAGATTGCGTACTGAATCACCACTGACAACAGGCTTGCTAGGGGATGTGCCCCCAGAGATTGAGTTGTCCGCATATGGAAGGATACCAAGTCCTGGTAGTGAGAGCCCTTCGGGCCTTCTTAACGGCGAGAGTTTGAATGTGGAACCAATTGCCGATTTAGACCTGTTCTTTGAAAGGCTTTATAGTTACTACTGTGAGAAAGGGCTTTGGTGCATCATCATAAAGTGGATAGTTGAGCTTCTGAGCCTGGGTTTCACAATTTGTTTCTCAGGATTTTTCTTATTATATGTCGATTGGAATGGTCTTCATAATGCTAAGTGTGGGATGGATGCGGTTGAATCTGGAATCAAGCCTTGTGATCTTGCTAAAGAAGCTCTTCATCAGCATCCATTAACCCCTCTGACTCTCTCAAAAATTGTGATCCTTGGATATTTGGGATTATTTTCCATCTATTGGATCGTCTGTTTTCTGAAATTTTTTGCCCAGTTGAAGGATGTCCTTGGGATCCGCCACTTTTATTACAACAGGTAAGGCTTCATTTCATCTTTCAAAATGGGATGGAGGCAAATGGAGGCAATTTCTCTTACATTTTGTGTAATGACTTCTCCTTTTAATGACTTTTGCATTATCATTCTCCAGTCTTCATGTTACGGACAATGAAATTCAAACCATGCCATGGGCAACGATCCTTGAGAAGGTTGTTCAATTACAAAGTTCACAGCAGCTCTGTGTAGTTAAAGACCTTTCTGCTCATGATGTGGTGATGCGGCTGATGCGAAAGGAGAACTACTTGATTGCAATGATAAATAAAGGAGTGCTTGCTTTTCCAATCTCCTCATGGTTTCCAGGTGCTGGGCCTACTGTCAACATTGATTCAAGCAGAACACAGTATCGCCTAATATTAACAAAAACCCTTGAATGGACAATGAATTGGTGCATACTGCAGAGCATGTTTGATCGGTACACATAATTTCACCTGAATCTTTGGCTATGTTTCACGTCCTTGAGCTCTTTTAATAGGAATAACTCTTTTCCCTCAGGAACTTTTGTGTCAGGAGGGACTTCATTTCTAATCCCAAAACACTAAAGAAAAGGCTTATGGTAGTTGGGTTCGCAATGCTTGTCCTTTCACCATTTCTGGTTATATTCATGCTTGTCTATCTCTTCCTAAGGCATGCTGAACAGTTCTACAATCATCCAAGCACAGCATCATCTCGAAGATGGTCAAATTTGTCAAGATGGATTTTTAGAGAATTCAATGAGGTACAATTTTATATATATTTTTTCTCTTAATTCTCTTCTGGCACTAAACAAATATAGGTTCAGCTCTGCCCATTTCCAAAATTTTGGTGTTGATATTTGCACCATGTTTGATTCTTCTTTTGGTATTGATAAGGTTTTCTATGCCAAAATGTTCCTGTCATCTGTGAGAGGATCCAGAACATGATTTCTGACATGCATAATTTCACCATTTACTAGATTTTGCTGACCATTTGGCATCTGAGTTTTATGTTTGTTTAGATATATCAATGTTGTCTTTTATGTGCTAGAGGTTATTTCAGAACATAAATTTTTTCTTTTATTTGGCCTCGTCCTGAATGAGTTGGGGGTCTATCTTTAATGTTCCTTTGAACTCTATAATACCTGTGAACTAGTATTGAATCTTGGTTTGTAGGTTGACCATTTGTTCAAGCATCGAATTAATAGCAGTGCAGTGCACGCATCAGATTATCTGAAGCAGTTCCCCTCACCTATCATTTCAATAATTGCAAAGTTTATCTCTTTTGTCTCTGGAGGCTTTGCTGCAATCCTGATCATCATTGCATTTCTCGAGGAATCTCTACTAGAGGGCCATGTAAATAAATTCTCACTTTTAGTTTCTTGAAGATTGTTATGTTAGACCTTTGTCTTTTAGTGATCATTGTCGTTATTATGCAACAAATTCATTGCATTATTTTTTTAATTATGCAGATATTTGGCCGCAACTTATTCTGGTATGCAGCTGTTTTTGGGACAATAACAGCAATCAGTCGTGCTGCAGTTACAGATGAACTCCTAGTCCTTGACCCTGAAGGCACCATGACTATGGTGGTCCAACATACACATTACATACCAAAGAGATGGCGGGGCAGAGAAAATACGGAAGCTGTCCGGATAGAGTTTGAAACCCTATTTCAGGTAATATTGTTGAAGTCAATGTAACTGTACAAGGTTCACTGATGAGACCATACCCACCTGGCCAATTGGTCATACACTTTCCTTTCATGAAATGGGAAAACAAAAATATGAGAACTATAAAATGAAAATGGCTGAGAGTTTTGAAGGGATATCCTGCGCAATGAACATGATCATTTTGTGATGCAGTATACTGGAATGATGTTACTTGAGGAGATGGCCTCAATTTTCCTCACCCCGCTCTTGCTTCTATTTGTTGTCCCAAAGGTAGCCACCCATTTACTCTTTGTTGGACTATTTACCTCTCCCTGATGTATATATGCTAGTTTTTGAACCATTATATCTTGTTAATTGCAGCGAGTGGATGACATCTTGCAGTTCATTGTGGATTTCACTGTTCACATTGATGGTGTCGGCCATGTTTGCAGGTCAATCTCTTATGTTTCTCAAAGTGAAATTATTGTTCTCAGTGCTTTAGTTATGAAACACTTTGTTGGCTGGGCTTCATTCTAACATTGAAGAGATCCAATATTTGACAGTTTCAGCACATTTGATTTTCAAATGCATGGCAATAGCAATTATGCCTCGCCTAGCAATACACATCGCAGACAGAGGAGCTCTCAGGGGAAGATGGAAAAATCATTTTTGAGGTGTGAAAATGTCATGTTATGAATTGATAATCAGTGATTTAAAATTCCAATTTCTTCTTTTTTTTTTTCTTTTTTTTTTTTTCTTTTGTGTGTGTGTGTGTGTGTGTGTGAGAATCCATTTGTCTTCATTTTGGGTGTGTGTTTGCACTGTGGTTGAGCACTCATGCAATGTGCTTGTCAGTTCTTCTCTCAACTGTTTTTTTCCGATATTACTTCTTACACTATGTAATGCTTTTTGGTTGCAGTTTTCATAGCAACTATCTTTCATGGGAACCAAACACTCAGGGAAAGCAGTTCCTGTCAAATCTTAGAACCTTCAGGGAGCAAAAGCTGCAGGAAGAGGGAATTAGACGTGTGTATTCTCCTTCTAGAATGTGGCGAGGAGGTCTCAATTTCAGAGGCTCTGAAGGTAGAAACACCACATGTTCAAGGGAATTCAGATACCATACCCCATGCTTTCACTCGGATTCTTTGTGGCTGATCGATACAGAGCACAGAAGTCATCCGTATCTTCTTGATTGGTATTATACTTCTCGACCTAATACTTCAGTTGATCCTCCTATAGATGGCCTCCAGGGGTTGTGCACTGTTGGCCAACCAAGAGGGCCATTTGAGCTGACTGGGCAACATCCTGGAGATCTTTGGATGCCACCCAACTTAGCTGAGAATGAAGCAAGATACGAAGAGGAATACTGGGGTCATCATAGGGAGGATAGATCAGAGTCCCATTTCGGGGCCTCTACTTCTGCTGCTTTCTTCAGGGAAAGCATATTTCAACGCCAGGATTCCAACAACTTTGCACGACCTAGTGGGAGTCACTGGTGGGATAGAGATAGCCCACAAGGTGCACAGCCTCAAGCAAGTTTTCTCGAGCCTCCTGATGATTACATCCACAACACTGCAGATAAGTGTTATGATATTTTCTCGGAAAGAAGCTTGGAGGAGCAAGAGCAACACTTGGATTGGAGAAGTTCTCGCAGGTTGTCCCCGACTACTTACATGGATGATGACTTGGAGGCAGGAGGGAACGTGGCGCTCCATTTTGGTGATATTTATAGCAGACCTCCGGACACTCCTACTTCATTCAAAGAGTTCCCAGTACCTTGACTGCCTGGTTCTCTCTTGGTTTGTTAATACATGTGGAATGAATATGGGTTTCCGAAGGTGGACTGCCATTGATTTTCTGTGGGTAAAAAGGGAAACTTCGTATTCTTTGTTGTATATAGATTCATTATGGGGTTAAATTGCATTTGGCCTCAACTCAAATTGGAAGGTGATCGAGTCCAAACAGTCATTGTAAGCCTTCTGAAATTGTAAAATCAGGGGAAAGCGAAAACAAAAACAAAAACAACAAAGCTGACTACAATTGATACTTTTCAATTAGTATGCTTTATTTCCATTCAACGAGGTTACCGCGAACCGCTACCTTCCCCATGCGAGCTTTCTGCGGCAAATTGATTTCTTTTTAATCTTTTATTAGTGGTCGTGATTCTAAAGTTTTAAATAATTAATCCGTATTTTAGAGTCGATGGAAATTCTCGATCAAACTTTTACTTGCTCGCTCGAGCTTTCTTCAATCGTTTGATAGCCGGTGGCCAAAATTTATAATTTTTTTTTAAAATTTCATTTCCGGATTTGAAATTTCTGATTGTTCAGCGGACTCGACTGGCTGAGTTTTGATTTGATGGGGATGCATCCATTTCGTGAGGCCGCGTTTGGGGAATATACTACGGGGGCCCACATTGTGAACACTGCGATGGACACGAATATTTACTTGTGATCCCCATGCTCTAGCTGCTGGGGATACGAAGTATGTGGTAGAACTTCTAGGTCGTAATCATCGTCTTGCGTTGACGCTGAAAGACCGGAAGGTATTTGCTGATGATAGCACTAAGATGGAAGCTCTCAGCTCCGAAGTCTTGCTTGTTGATTCTACCAACAAAGGACGGGGACGGGGTCTATGAAAACTGTTCGTTTTTTAGTCGATAATGAGCACTCAGTGGCATGTACAGTATCCAATTGGTGAAGCGCATGTCCATTTAGATGGGAATGACCAAGGTCTGTGTAACTACATTAGTTCCCAAGACTTTTCTCTCTTGGGTATTGAATTTGGCAATTGAATTTTCGATCACTCCTAATTTCTTGTGAGAAATAATAATATTTTCTTCTCTCAAGCAAGATGCCAGTTTGTAGTCTACTGATTGAAGACTCTAATTGTATATTGCACGTCAGTACACGATGTAACGAGCGTACCGCACGCATTCTGGTAAAGAAGCCGGGGCACGGGTGCGTAAACAATTTGTTCTTTTAGTTTTAATACTGTTAGTGAACTTCCTTGGTATTGTCCACTTCAATTCATGCACCAGTAATGCTGTGCCGGCGATCTCGTGGTTGACAGGTTATCGACGAGTCCGCGGAAATGTTGCTTCCCCAGAACACGCTCGCAGCATAACGCAATGAAAACCCGCATGGCGACGTTGTTCTTGTCAGCACAACCGCGAGGTAGCCAAAATCCAACCTATTGCTGTTGAGGGGTAAGTGCGGCCGGTATCTTAACTGTTTGAAAAAAAGAAAGACAAAAACATGTAATCTTTAGTCATTGATGGTGGAAATAGCATACATTCAATCTGAGCAATTAACAATTTTTAAACTTACGTAGAATTGCATTATAACGAGTAATTAGTAACACCAAGAGTATTGTGATTGCGATTTGGCAGGATCTAGTAGTAAAAGTCAAAGTTTAGGCATGAAAAAGAGTGTATTACACTATTGAAATTTGTTGCTTCATTAATGAATATAATTAATTTCCGTACGAAAAAAAGTAGTTTGCAATGAGTTAAAGTTGGGGCAATTCATTGTTGGGGCTTTTAGTTCAAGGTATATTATTAAACGGCGTCGCGTACGGGTAAAGAACCCAGACAGCGGTCTTGCTATTCTACCGGAGGCCTTCTTACTTTAACCATGGATGATCTCCGAATATCGACTGAGTGGACCGAGAAACAACCCAGAACCATAAACCCTTTGGAAAAAGGGTTTCTGGGTTTTGTCAGGGTTTTAAACACAGGACCAATATCTGAAAACAAAGGAAACAACTTTAGCAGAAATTATACTGCTAAAACTGCTAAATCCTCTCGAAATTCGCCATGAAAAGGGCTTCAATTTCACTACTCTCTCGCCTCACTCTCCAAAAATCCAAGACACTAGCCCCTCTGCCTCTACTTTCCCGATGCTACATTTCTGACACATCCTCTTCGTCCTCCTGGCTGCGCTCACCTTGCAATCATCTCAAACCCTGCACGAAGACCGATGGCCTTGCCATCAAGCGCCACCAATTTCAAGCGAACCCATATCGGAACATCGACAGCCTTGTTGATAATCAGCCTCAAGTATCCTCCAGGCAGAGAAAACTAAAGGAAAAATCTGAACTTGACATCGACACCTTTGTTGATAATCAGCCTCAAGTATCCTCCAGGCAGAGAAAACTGAAGGAAAAATCTGAACTTGAGGAGGCTTTTGAGTCAGCGGAGACTTCCGAAGAGATGCTTCAAGCTTTTAAAGAGATGGAGGCCGTTTTTGAGGAGAGAGAGCTTGGTTTGGCTTCTTTGAAGATTGGCCTCAAACTTGACCGGGAAGGTGAGGACCCGGAAAAGACTCTAGCCTTTGCGATTAGAGCTTTGTGTGTTCTTGATAGCAACGATTCTAAACCTTCTTTGCTTGTTGCCATGGCTTTACAATTACTGGGTTCTGCTAATTATAGCTTAAAACGATTTAGCGATAGTCTGGGATGCTTAAATAGGGCCAATAGGATACTGGTTCGGCTGGAGGAGGAGGGAAATACTAGTGTCGAAGATATCAGGCCCGTGCTGCATGCGGTTATGCTTGAGTTAGCAAATGTAAAGACTGCAATGGGGCGGAGAGAGGAAGCTCTTGAGAATCTTAGAAAGTGTCTAGAGATCAAGGAAATGATCTTGGAGAAAGACAGTAAGGAATTGGGCGTGGCTTATAGAGATTTGGCAGAGGCATACGTTGGAGTGTTGAACTTCAAGGAGGCATTGCCGTTTGGCTTGAAGGCACTGGAAATACATAGGAGTGGACTGGGGAATAATTCTGTGGAGGTTGCACATGATAGGAGGCTACTTGGTGTCATTTATAGTGGACTGGAACAGCATGACAAGGCACTGGAGCATAATCAACTTTCACAGAAGGTTTTGAAAAATTGGGGTCTTAACTCAGACTTGCTTCGTGGGGAGATAGACACTGCTAATATGCAGATCGCTTTAGCCAGGTATGACGAGGCTATTAATACTTTGAAGGGTGTTGTTCAGCAGACAGAGAAAGATAGTGAGACTCGGGCATTGGTGTTCATTTCTATGGCAAAAGCCTTGTGCAATCAAGAGAAAATCCCAGACTCGAAGAGGTGTCTGGAGATAGCTTGTGGGATTCTTGACAAGAAAGAAAAAGTTTCTCCAGTTGAAGTTGCTGAGGCATACTCGGAGATAGCATTGCAGTACGAGAATATGAATGAGTTTGAATCTGCAATCTCTTTGTTAAAAAGAACTCTCTCTTTACTCGAGAGGATCCCTCAAGAGCAGCACTCGGAAGGTAGTATTTCTGCTAGAATTGGGTGGTTACTTTTGCTGACAGGTAAAGTGCATCAGGCAATTCCGTATTTGGAAAATGCTGCTGAAAGGTTGAAAGAGAGCTTTGGCCCCAAGCATTTTGGAGTGGGATATATTTACAATAATTTGGGTGCAGCATACTTGGAACTAGACAGACCACAGTCAGCTGCTCAAATGTTTGCAGTGGCAAAGGACATCATGGATGTAGCACTTGGTCCTCATCATGCAGATTCAATAGAGGCTTGCAAGAATATCTCAAAAGCATATGGTGTGATGGGAAGGTTAGGAGCCATTAACTTTGTTTTGAGTTCCTAGTTTCTGTATTGATATCTGGCCATTTACAGATTGATTTTGCTTCTATTATAGTTTTGCAATGTTAAGCTATTACACTGATCATATATAGCTGCCAGTTTTAGTCACTTCCTCTCACTAAAGCCTTTTTTCAAGCAAAGTTACAAATATCTGGTCACAGTGACCCTCTGAAATACTATTATTAATCTGCATAACTCAGTTTTTTTTTTTTTAAGTTTTACTGATAATTTTTCCATCGTGTTTCTGCATCATTTGTCAATGATCCTTATTCTACACCCCCCCCCAAAAAAAGCCTAGTTTGCTGTGCAATGTTGCTCCAGATGAATAATCATGTTTTCCTCTCCCACTTCTGGTGGTTGCATTTGTCTCTGAAGCTTTGCTTTGTTTCTCCAAAGGTGCATTAGTATGACTGCTCTGTATGGATTTCCAACCTCAATATGTCTGACCTATGCTGTGAATCATTACTGTTGACTCTGAGATGTTCTTTATAATTTGGTGGAGAACTGATAAATATTCTGTTAATGCTCTCTTGCTAGTATGGTTTTCAGCTTAAAATATTCCCTATCCTTAAATTGTTGGAATCGAGTTATTTTACCTTTAGTTATTAACCTTTTTTAAGTTGTCTTCCTCGTCGACAAATTACGAGTGCTTTTGTTTTCTTAGGGTATATTTATTTATTTCTCTGGTATTTGTTAATTACCAAAACTTCGTATGGAGACTTAGAACTTGTGCCTAGTCTTTGCTCATCATAAGGGACATTGAAGTGGATTTGCACCCCTTGAGCACTTCAAGAATAAAACTAATGCGTGTTATTTTTGCATTTGTTCTATCAAGGTAGCAATCAGGTGCCATGAACTTAGTGATGTTATGAAGTGTCTGTTTTTCATTTCTATTGGGAAGGTCTCATAATGTAGTTCTAACACTTTTTCACTGGATGTTGCAGCTATGCCTTGGCAGTTGAATTCCAGCGGCGAGTAGTTGATGCCTGGGAAAGTCATGGACCAAGTATGCAAGATGAACTCACAGAAGCTCGTCAAACACTCGAACAATTAAAGACAAAAGCTCACGGTGCATCCACAAACCGGCTTCCTACCAAGACATTGCCCTTGCCTCAAGGTAGTCACACAGGCAGAACTGTGCAGCCTGACATTCCTCTCATCAAGAAGCAAACAAGCACTGGATAATCTCTTCGCATCTTCCTTTTTTTTTTTTTTTGTTTTTAATCTCTACAAAAATTTTCTTCTTTGACATCTATTGTTATATAGCTCTAATTGCATTGATAACTCAAAATGAAACAACTCTGATATGATTTTATGGAAGATTTTGTGGTGGTTTATTTATTGGGTATGTCTACAAGTCAACTCCAATATACCAAGTTGTGATCCGAAACCAGTTGAGTCAGACAAATGGGTGGTTATTCTGATGAAGAGATATCGTTCTGTTTTGCCCCAAGTACCTGGTTCCTGTTATTTTCACTTAGTGTACCAAACTTGGGTTACTTGAGAAGAGGTTGATGTTTGCGATCTTCCATTTTTTGTTGACTTACATCGGATGGCGCCCAACTCTTGAGCCACACCTTCAATCTAACTATTACAAAGCACGAATTCAACGGCCTCTGGCCCTCCAAAAGCCAGCAGAGGTCTGTCAAGCAAGCGCCTTCACCATCTCTATCATAGCATGATTGCTCCATGATCTGATCTTTCTTCTTTCTGTTTTTTTCATGGTTTGTGGACTATGGATTCAATCTCAGGCCTGAACTAAGAGTTGAAATGGAGTCAGTGCCCCATGAAGAGCAGAAAGGTGAGGAACCAGCGGGAGTTCGAACTCCTGTTATTGCACTGAGGCACGCTGCCGCGGTGCCACTCCGGCTGCCCGAGTCCTCGTGCTTCTGCTGCAGTGTAATGGCCTTCTGACCCACGACGTCGGCCTGTCTGTAATTAGTCTGGAGACACGGCCTCTTGGGCCTGCCCCAAGGCGGCTTCTTGTGGCTGTGAGAAGCTTTGGGCTCCAATCCGTACGAAAACAATAGCGGACCCACATGCACTTTTTTGGACGAATAATTCATCTTTTTATTTTTATTTTTATTTTTTTATGCAACGAATAATTCATGTTTGCCCTATCATTTTTGGGTTTAAAATCGAGAAAATGAGACCCACGTCCATTTCTTGAAAACTAGCTACCGATAGGTTTCTTTTTTTTTCAATATTACATCTATGTGGCATTACAATCTGCACATCCACTATGTATCATGTTCTTCCTTTCTCAATGTGATTAAAAATAGACTATTCATATGAAAAATTAAAGAGAAAAATAGGTAATTTTTGTATGTACATCGGATCAAGAATCAACACAGTTTTTTATTTAAACAATTCAAGCATCTCTTCGAAATGAAAAGTTAGTTCATATATCATTTGCTTGATAAGAACATGCTCCGTTGAAATTGCTTAAGGTTCAATGAGTGACGACATTGTCAAGTTTTAAATACCCATTTTGTTCAATAATATCTTATCTATTTACAAATTTTATTTTAATTATATATGCATTGTATGTTTCCTTTTTTTTATTAAAAAAAAAAGAAGGAAAAAGGGTACGAAATCCACGCGATCCACCCCACTCTCTATGCCCTCAGTTCTCCCCACCCGTTCCAATCATCTATTTCCTCCTTCGCTGAAATGCCAAAGTGGCATCCCTGGACCCACTCTTCGATAAAGAATGCAGCGTGCCAGAATGCCAGTGGAAATACTGAATTACCAACAGATTGATTAATTGAACGATAATTAAAGTTAAAGACACACTTTAGCCCCAACTTAAGAACACAGAAGCAAGCGATATCTCGTGTGACCCGCTGCTTAAGGGACTAACATAAAATCACCGAACCTGATAGTTTAATGACATAGAAATTATCCATTATTATGTCAAAACTTATAAATTTAAGTTTTTATCAAAATATTTATTAAAATCAGATGCATATTTACAAAAATTTTTCTTTGGATGGTATATAATTATTATTTTTTTAATAATGAAATTGGTGAGTATCACTTTTATCTTGTCGTTTTCTAAAAAAATATAAAAAGGAACCAGCATAAACACAACCCTGAAAAGAAGCAAACAAAACTGTATGCAAAATCAATTGCCTTCGTTTATTGAGAAAAAGGTGGTGTCAGGATATTAAAAATTTTACCGAAAATTTTCATTAAATGATGTGTCATCTTTTACATATGTATCATATTATTTATAATTCATATTTATGAATGAAACCCATAAAAAAGCTAAAAATTATTTGTTTATATTATATGTCACATCACTTAGTAAAAACAAAAAAAAAAAAAAGAAGAGAAAGAAATTACAGGTGTCCCTAACATTAATTAATAAATAAATAAATAATCTTCCTCACGGGTATTACCCCACACTATGATCATTCCTGTTTAACTTATTTCCAAGAAAGAAAAATCGTTGCCTATTCTATACCATAAAAGGCACATGCTTTATATTAAAGCCTTCCTACAAGCCACCTGCCCCGGGTAAAGACACCGCAAACAGGTTCATCGAACAATAGAGACAGCCAAGCGTGCGACATTTGATTTTAAGTCGAACAGTAATGCCATTAAAAAAAAAAAACGTTATTAAATACATCTGTTAAATATCAGTAACAAGAGGGTTGGTAGTGCACGCTCCTCTCTCAAGACTGCAAATACAATAAATAAATAAAATAAAATAAAATAAGTGAGATGCCCTCGTCATTTAATAAAGAAATAATGCCACCAACGTGAAAAAAGAGTTTTTTTTTTTTTTTTTTTGAAAAAAAATTATTTTATAGAGGAAAGCAAATACATGAGAGCACAGGCCATCCACGTGCCGAATTGGTGACAGCCTTCTCATTCCGTAAATATTTTGTCTCGTACTTTCAGTCTTCATCAGGCGAAGCCAGCCTAAATCCCGATGGGTGTCACGTGGCGAGTCCACTGACGGCACCCCGAAGCAAGTGGGACTGCCCTTGCCTTTCGCTTGGCCATTTTCCTCCCCTGAACCGTGCGGGAACGGTGGCTTCGCTAGGAACATGGAATCTAGACACTGTCGAGCATTAATACATGTGCTTAATTGTTCCCGTTTCAAAAGCCTTTTACACATCGACAGAAATGTTTTGAAATTATAGGTTATATGTGATGTTTTTATTTTTAAGTGCTATGAAATTTTACATTCTTTAATGCATTTTATATTTACTTGAAGTTTTAAATTTCTAAGTAAAAAATTCACAAATATTGCACATTATATGATAATTTTATAATAAAATGATGTGAGATTTTATATTATTGGATGAAAATTATTACTTTATTGTCATGGTATGAGATGAATTGATAAAAGCTGGATTTTATTATATTTATAAGATTATTCTATTGTAAAATTACACATATTTAATTGTTTCTTAAATCCCATAATGTAACAATTTTGCATAACTACGATTTTAAAATACACGAGTTTGGAGAATGAGCTCATCACCTACGTTAAAACATAGCATAATTACGCTGTTAAATGACGCATTAGCTCAGCTTGGAATTGGATTATTTCCCTTACATGCGTAAATTATAGCTTGTCTATTCAAAACTCCAAATTTGAGCTCTAGGGGATCTTGTTTTATGGACTTGAACTAAACCTGATATTCATATTCATTAGGTCTCAAAACAAATCACCAACAGTTTAACCAACTGTATATTGACATGAGCACGATGACGATCGAGGCGAGGGTGATCAGATGACCACGGCAACAAATGCCGACAAATGACCACGGTAACATTAAAGAATTATGTGAAAAAATTTAGTACCAGTTTAATCTTGGCATCTATTTCTCGTTTCTGCAAATTAAGAAACACCCGATTGACGAACGTTAACAATCTGAGAAACATGGTGACGTAATGAACATGATATCATCAGCAATTAGTATCCGTTTAATCCCAGAAACAAGTTTGTACCAACGAATGGAAAAAGGGATCCTCTCGCTTCAAGCCATCAGCAGTTTCATCATCACCCATAGACAATTAAGCACAGCCCCACAAAATCTATCTCAATCACACACTGTTAATTAATTTAGGGCGTTGAATTGCATCCCATTTCTGATTTGTCGGTCGAATTATATAATTCTTTAACGGCCTTGACAAAAAAACCAATATTAATAATGCGTAGAGAAGGGGATGTTTGGTTCAGTATAAAATGGCTGCTAAGCAGAGTGAGAAATTGGCAGTTGCATTTGTATATAACAAATAGTCATACAAATGGAGGAGGATCAGAAAGGAAAGAGCAAAGAAGGAAGCGTTCGGTACAGAGGAGTGAGGAGGCGGCCGTGGGGGAAATTCGCGGCGGAGATACGGGACTCAACGAGGCACGGAACGCCGAGGATGTGGCTGGGGACTTTTGACACAGCAGAGGAGGCTGCAAGAGCTTATGACAGGGCTGCTTATGCAATGAGGGGCTCTTTGGCAACCCTCAACTTCCCCGATGAGCATCCTTCTTCAACTAATGTTGATTCTACGACTTCCTCCTCCTCATCACCGTCATTGCTATCATCATCATCTTCTTCTTCTTCTTCTTCTTCTTCATTGTCCTCTTCTTCTTCTTCGAAGTCGCAGAGCGTGGAAGGAGGTGCCAGGCAAGAAAAAGAAGTTATTGAATTGGAGTACCTGGATGACAAGTTACTAGAGGACCTCCTTGATTTTGAGGAAAACAAGAACAAGAACAAGAACAAGCACAAGAACAGTTAATTTCCATGATTAGTTTCCTGGCAGTGCTTTCTTTCTGTGTACATATTGCATGGAGGACGAGAAGGAGAGGAAATTGTAAGGAGCCCGCCGTTCTTTTGGGGACAGGGCAGCTGCGACGGAAGAGAAGAAAGGAGATTATCCGACCAAGTGCAATATACATATATATTGCCGTCGTTTCGGAAGAGTTCTCGGGTTGCAATTTCCGTAGTTCCGGTACCGTGAGCATTGCAGTTTAAACGGGCGAAGACTTTGTGTATGATCTCATCAGCAAATGTCATTTTGCGCCCCCCTATTCTTTTCTCTCTTATTTTGTTTGAAAGCCATCACCATTTCCCTTTCGTTCGATTTGATCAAAGAGTTAGCTTTCGCTGAAAATGACTTTTTATAAGCGCTTGTCTTTTGGAACCCGGCCAGATGACGAGTTCCAGCCTCCGAGCAAACCATTCATGCACAGTTGACTTTCGATTGAATTGGCATCATCTTTTTGTTTTCCTTCCAATGTTGGATCACCTACCGAGCTGAGCTTTACATTTAAAGGGCTCTCCCAATCTTGATAGGGTCGTTGGGTTTAGGATTTTTTGAATCTATCAAATTCATCAAATTAATAACCTTATATTCTTAGAAATCTTATCATACATAAATTGAAGATTCTTCGAAACATAATCAAACATATATTCTACAAATTCATAAGCTTACGACTTAATAGAACCTCGCATAGACAAAAAAAAAAAAAAAAAAAAGAGGAGTGAAATCCAATTAGCAGACCGACTGCGGGCTCCCCCCCCCCCTTCTTATACAACGAGGCTAGACAGATAACCGTAAATATTACAAAGAAAATCCCCCACGTCAAGTTTACAGATTTGGCAACTTGTAAATCCCCGTCCATCGTCGTCCTCGCTTGGATTGTTCTTGCTGAATCCTAACTCGTCCGTACTCCTTTTCAACTAATGCATGACGACAACATTAAAGAATTACAACTTTCCACAGCTAACCCAACTGGTCATTTTCCATCCTGTGTTTCAAGAAGCTCTTCCAAAAACTTGTTGTCCAAACATTCAAGTTCTATAACTTCTTGTCCGCCCCAGGGAGCCTCGCCGCCATAATTCTTAGTAGAGCCTCTGCCAGTAGTGGAGAAAGAAGCTGACGAAGAAGAAGCCGGCGATGTCTCGGAGCTTGGACTGTAATTTTGAAGTTCATTCGGGAAGTTGAGAATGGCTAAATGGCCGCGAAACTCAAAAGCCGCTCGGTCGTATGCTCGAGCAGCCTCCTCCGCCGTGTCAAACGTTCCTAGCCACCGGCGTGCCCCATTCCTCGTCGGGTCACGTATCTCTGCCGCAAATCTTCCCCAAGGCCGCCTGCGAATCCCCCTGTATCGTGTCTCTCCTCCCTCATTCTCTTGCCTGTTTGTTTTGTTTGATCCTCGTTGATCTGATGAGGCCATTTTGTGTTCCAAACTTCCGAAAACTCGATTGATAACGTTTGGAGCCAGCAAATTCGCCTGTTTTAGTGTATATAAGAGATTGTGGGTGGATGGGCCGAGTAGAAGGGTCGTATTTGACGGTTGGCTTTTGTAGCTGCTAGGAAACTTCTTCCTCCTCAAAAGCAGACAACTTTTGAAAAACATTATCATACTTTGGTCATCAGGGCAGACAACAGTTTTGATTGTCCTTTGAATCGAAGTTCTTTTTCTTAGCAAAAATTAAATAATAATTATAATCATAATCAAATCGCTGTTCTGGGAAAACAATAATTTTGTGACTTCGTCGTCACGTTCGGCGGACGTGGACAAGACCCAGAAAAAGACTGGTCGTGGAGACCTGGATTTTACATGGCGGCTGGCCAAAAGATAAAGCAGAGAACGGGACTGGCTGCCCTGCTGATTTCTCTCCGCAACTTACCCAATTGCAGCGCACTATCCATATGAACCATGGAGGCAAAAATTTGACAGAAGTGAACTCATTTCATAACCAAAGTATGTGGTAAATTGCATAATTAATCATTGAATTTACTGTTTATTTTTATGTTTTATCACTCAAAATTTAATTTGGTATATTTAAGTTACTCAATTTCAATCTTATTTTAGTGTAATCACTTATACAATTAGATTAAAAGTTACAAAATTCATCTGTTAAAAAATATATTTTTATATAATTAAATTTATTATATTTATTCAATTAACGTGTTAATATATTCAAAAATTCATTCCAAATAATTAATATTTGGGTCCAGAGACGGTCCAATTCTCTGAGTCTTAATAATTAATACTTTAGTATTATATAAAATAAAGTATATATATATATAAGTAGTTTTAATAAAATAATATAGTTATATATAAATTTTTGTCAAAAAAAAAAGAAAAAAATATAGCTAAAAGCAAATTGTCCGGTTGATCAGTTTGACCATATGGTAAGACCGTCCGGATCCGGTTGAACGATTTTCTGGGATTCAATAGCTTATTTAGGGGTTTTTTCTTCTTTTTTTAATTGAACCGGACTGGGCACAATATTCTATTCATTGTGTTTTCGGTCTGGTCCACGTTTTAAAACTGATCCATGGATATCATCTCTTAAAAAAATATATATATTTTAAGTCCAGTAGCAGAAGAAGGGGCAATTGACAGCCTGCAATTTTTTGACAGCTCATCATGCATTCTTTCTGCGCCACTGACTAATCCATTCCCCGCTGACTTTATTTATTTTTATTTATTTATTTATTCCCCCCCCCCCGGGGAGGGGGGCCCAATGTACTCACAATCTTCCTCAATTGCGCGCTGTGATTTTGTTTTTGTGCAAAATTGGACGACAACCAGTTCGATTACGCTACAAACGGGCTGTTTTGTTGGGCTTCTATTCTCCTTTTACCAAGCCCAAGCGGACGAGCCCATTTCTCATTTTCAATTAGTAAATTAACCGCACGTGTGTAATTCGTTGAATCTCTCAAAAAATTAAATATATATATATATAAAATAAAAAAAACATCTAATTCATTAAAGCAGAGGAAAAATCTCTTTGAGTACAGATCTTTTTACCGAGTCTGGTGCATAACAATTGATCCGTCCTTTGACTCTGTATTAGATTAATAAAAATTTGAAAAATCAGATTCGGATTATAATAATTCATATTTCACTAAATATTCATTTTTTTTCCTGTATAATTTGAATTAACTATCACACCGAATGTATGAATATGATTTATTTTATCTAATAATTTCATCTCAGCTCTATTTTTTATTTGCTGACTGCAGAGAACAAATCAACTCTGCACTTTGCCTGTTTTTTTTTTTTCTTTTTATTTTTTTAATCTAATCGACTTTGCATTTTGTGCCACCCTTGAGTGGCACGCATTGACCAAATAAGAGGGACTTCTTTCCGTAGATATGTTTACACGATTCTTTTCCATTCCCATGACCCAAAGGAACCGTAAAATTCAGCACTCCTCTCCCCCCCCCCCTCCATCAATTTTCCCAAAGGATATTCGTAGTAGGCTAATTGGTAACTCTTTAAAAAAATAAAACAAAAACAAAAAAGCTCTGGGAGACCCAAGAATAAATTTCACTTACTATAAAAGGAGGGAAGTAGTAGTCAAGCAAATACTATATTTCTTAAATAAAAATATCATTATTAAACATTAATTTTAGATCTTAAAGTTATAATGATTTTTCTTTTTTAAACTTTATTATAATCGCATATTTTTACACAAAATTTTTATATGTATTGAGGAGAAAAAAAATTGATTATATATATATATATATATATATAAAATTTTATAATTTAAAATAAATATCTCTATTTATTCTTGAATTATATTTGAGATTATAATTTTTAATTATTGTAATAATATATAAAATTTTTTCATATCAATTAATTCACGTTATAATTAAAATTTTAATAAAAATATTATTTGATAATATTTTAATGTTATTAGTTAAGGATACTCTAACAACAAAAAGTCAGGAGCAAGCCCGGAGGAATGTTCTTCGTTAAGCATAGTTAGCCAAGCATAAGAAAGCCCTTCCATAAAAGGACAAGACGACCGAGCTAAGCGAATCGATTTCAAATTATTAATTGTCATTGTTGTCGATTAATTAACTGTTGGATTATGCATGAATTTATCCCAAACCTTGATCGTGCATAACATTCGAAAACGCACCAAACCGTGCAAGCAGTGATAGTTCAAGGGGATTTTTGGCACTTAATAGGAATTATATTTTATAATAAGGTTTACGAATTACGGTGCTGCCGGAAGCGTGGACGTCATTTTTCTTAATATTCTATCCCAACTGCCCTCAATTTCATTATTTTTGCCTAGTACATCTCGAGGGAGTCAATTCGCCGTGATTTTAAGGTCTAAACAAATTTCCAATATTCCTACAAATACATCGCATTGCTCCATTCTCTGTCCCAAGTACTCTGTCGATTGGATTTGGAGCATCCAAATCCACGCCACAATTAACCATAATTGATCGCGGTCCGAGGAAGAGAAGGCGGCCGGCGAAGGTCAAATCTCCCAGTCCAGCCCACCGGCAACTTGTTTATTACTTTAAAGAAACAAAAAAAAAAAAAAAAAAGGGTTTATGTTAATATGTACCTGCTTTTATTTTTGTTTTCTCCCCTCCGTGACGGGAAATTCACTCTGCGTTCTATAGTCGATAAATAAAGAGGGAGTTGTCAGTTCCCTTTCAATTCACAAAAAATGGAAAATGTCGCCAGCACTTTTTTGTTTCTTTCACTGACCACGGTGGCGAACATTTAGAAGATGCATGCACTTGCTCAACCGAAGTTTAAACCACGAGGGAGAAACCTTAACAGTATTGCCAAGTTGCTTTCGTGCATGATAATCAACACTAAATATGTACTAAAAAATGCAAACAAAAAAAAAATTGTTGACGAAGCCAGGAAGCAAAGCATCAATTCGTAGTCATTTGGCACATTTTGTGTGTGCAAACTAATTTTTAATGCTACGATTGAGATGCATGGATTCGGTTCATGAACCTCGTTCAAGGGCTTCGCAAGATTCCACGGCCCCATCAGGCTCTCGCCACCAAATCGCAAAGCTATCTCGTCTCGTCACTGACATGACACCCACCATCGACCGTCGGATGGTGAAGTGGAGGTGTGGTTCCTTAATTTTGTCGCCAAGTAAAGAATGCGCCTTCCATTTGTAGGTCTTGACCATGGAGAGGAAGTGGGGAAAAAGCTTGAGCCCTGACTCGCTGCACTGTATAGTATAATTATCATTTTTTTTTTCTATATTTCTCCCCCTTTTTCGTCCGTCCAAAAAATCAATCTATTCTTTTTTGGTACGATAAAATGGAGTTTGAACTTCAGCTATCGGGCTAAGAGCTCTCTTAACCGTTGTGCTGCTAGATCTCACGTGACTAGTAATTGTTTGTTTATTTCCCTGATTCCTAGAATACACGAAGTATTAAAGTGATTTTGTTCCACGTCATTGGTTTCAGCAGTCAAGTCCCTAAAACTTACGGAAATCACTTGTTATAATATTTTGTCGGGGATCGATGTACAGCAATTACCTCCGGTTCGGAGAAGTCAATAATAGATAACGGTAACGGCCATCTGGGTAAACCAGAAAGGCGGGTCACGTGAAACAAATTTCATACTACGAGAAACCACAATTATTTATGGTCATTTTACTCCGACGACTCGTAAATGCCAGAAAGAAAACATTCCAATCATTTTTTAGTTTTTTATTTATTTTTTGCCAGGAGCGGTGGCCAAAAAAAAAAAAAAAAAAAAGTGACGGCAGCGCTAGTACTGTGGATCACGGCGCACACCCGTATCGGCGAAACTCTTAAAACCGGATGAGGTGGGTCACGAAAGTTGTCCGAGGGCTACGCAGAAACCGGCCGTTGTTGAGGGCCCAATAAAGAAATTGGATGACAACGACAAGATAAACAAATTATAAAAACTTGACGAGATAATAAGCGGGAAACGAAGAGTATTGTAATCAAACGAGCAAGAAGTGACCAAGTACTCGGAATGGTTAGGCGATAAAAATTTGTCAGGACATGTTAAACAACTTTATTTTTTTAGGTAGCGATTATCATCGCGAGTAAGCCTCGATTGGTCCCCCATTTGATAGCTTGATTAGTTGATAAAAGCAAGCTCTAGATTTACGAACTTTACCTTCAAGTGCTTGTTTTAGAAGGTTCAAATTATGCCCATGTTTAGAGAATATATATATATATATATCTTTTCAAGTGTGAATTTATTGTGCACTAAATTTTTAAACGAAATTTATAAATTAAAATCTAATATATATATATATATATATATATATATATTTACTTGAAAATTGATTGAACATAAATAAAGTATAAGCACTCCTTAAGTATACCAATAGAGAATTAGAAGTGAAAAGTAAAGATGTAAAATTTTGAATTGTTGAATAAATTTAAAAAATAGATCACATATTATAATATAATAATTAAAATTAAACCCTTGAATTAATATAGTCGAGATTTTAGAATGCGTAAATTTACTCGGAATTAACGTCACCTACACTTCAACAGTGCCAACTTAAATTGTGTTAACAAAAGCTTTAATTCCAATTTACTAAGGGCCATGATGCGACCATGGGCATGATTTTCGTCACTAAAGAGGACATTCCTAGGTTTTCAGAGGAAAAGGGCGACGTCAATTTACTTGAGAGTTACCTACCCTAGTGTTTGCAGAGTACCGAGTTGTTTAGATGAGGGAAAAATTTGTGACAGTGCGGTGAAAATAATGTGAGAATAAGTGTTGATGTGGTATAATTTAATAAAAAATTTTATTAATTTTTTAAAAAATAAAATAGTATATAAATTGTCAAATAAATATATATATATATACTTTTTACTATAATACTACATAATCAAGCTCTTTAAATAAAGACATAACCGTGAGATAAGACTATTCTGCTTGACAATCCTCTTCTCAAACATGTATTTACCTAGGCCCTTTTCATTTCCATTTCCATTTCAAATTAGGAAGTTAGATGGTCTTAGAATTATTGGAATGTTGAGTGTAACTAAAATCTCAAAAGAACACATGGTGTAACTAAATTGTTTATTTGTGGAAAAATTCAACTCCAGTACTTTCAATTGTTCGTTTTTTTAATCAGGCAAAGGGAAATATATATATATATATAACAGATGAATTTTGACGGTCCAAATTAATTGGTGGGTCTCGCTGCAAGTCCCCTACTTTCCTCCTCTTTGGTTTTTTGTTTTTTTGAAGTCTTTCCCCTCTTTTCCGTCTGTTTATGCACAAAAACTCACCAACTCGAGTACTTTGTGACTTCTATGGTTGGAATTCTAAGAACCTGTCGCCGTCAAATTGGCAACGTCCTTTCTTTTTGGAAGACTTACGACGTTCACTGTTTGTTTCCTGCAAAAAGTTCCTCTGTTTTCTCGAAGACTCCCTTACAAGGGGGCGTGTATCGAGACCCGTTACCATCAAACCGCCAGTCTGATGTTCTAGATAAATATACCTATTGTCATTTTTGCCCCCAATCCCTTCCTCGAGCGTTTTCATTTGTCGCGTTTAAGCATGATGAACGATCGAGATGGTTAATCTAAAATAAAATGTCTATAATACCCTTTTGGTAAATAAATTTATATCTTGTCTGTCTGTTTTCATTACTCAAAATTATCCCCATGTTTAAATTTCCACGTACCCAAAAGGAAATTCATATTCGAGACAATAACAAATGGGGTTTTTTTTTTTTTTTTATAAAAATTTTTGGACTAAAAAGTTAGAACTCGCTTCTAGAACAAGGTTCCTTTCAAGTTTCAATAATTATGGGGTCAAGGTCCCTTTCCATTTTTCATATTCCTGAATATATTTTTTTGCGTGGTCACCGTTTTAGCACGATGGTCAGCATGGACCACGGTAATTCTAAAAATCAATGATATGGGATGCAAAGTCCATCAGATCTTCGTGAATCAAAATTTTAAGGAACCAAAGAATTAAAAGAAAACGCCCAAAGTCAGAAGTCCAGTCGCGATGGAAAATTCGGCGAAGGTGTAACTGAAGACAAAAGTCTACAAAACCTTTTGATTTTTGAATATTCCTTTATTTCGGTATACATATCTTCGAGGATTTCAGTTCTTGGCCCAAAAACCTAATCTTTATTCGGCTTTCTTTAATTTTAACCTTGCAATTTTTTAATTTTTTAGATCCAACGGCAGAATTCATACGCACCCAAAAAATAAATAAACAAAATAAATAAAAACGCCGAGTTCAAGTTCCCACCAGCCCAATTTTTTCTAGGAAAATTCGGACTGCTTAATAAAATAATGGGTTTTTTCCGTTACTTTTTTGCAATGGGGTTTTTTTTTTTTTTATCATTTTACGAATAACTGTTGCACTTCTTTTTTCTTTTTTTTTTTTCTGTTGTCCACTGAAGATTCTATTAAATAAAAAAAAAATCGACGAGGTAGCTTGACGTGCCACGTGTGATGTGGCAAAAAATAATTAAAATGATATCTCGATAATAATTTAAAAAACGTAGTGATTTTTTCAAAATTTTCTCTCTGGTTATTCGTAATCGCAAAAATGCCAACCAATAATCTGCATTAGTGTCGTCGAGCTGTAATAATAGCAAAGATCACTGAGTGAGTGACAACTAGGACTAGCAACATCGATATTGGTAATACCTGGTTTTTATATTTATGAATTTTCTATCCAATCGATTCAGTCTCAATTAGGTAGATTTTTGAACGATATACGCTGATCATTGATGGAATTGGTCGTAGTCCTTCGTGTCCTTGGATTTGGAAGCCCCATTTTCTCTTTTTCTCTGTTTTTTTTTCCCTTGCCTTTTAGACTGGGCCCATGGTAGAATAAGAGACTTTCGATTAATTTGAATTACCCAAAAAAAAAAAACTCAATTTATGGAGATGTATGTGCTAAATGCACGCCGACGAGGCTGTTTTTACTCTCCAAGAACAGAATAAAAATAGAGAAACAGAGGCTTAAACAATGCATTCCCATTGCAGTTACGATAATTCTCCAGCCACCAAAAAAAAAAAAAAAAGTTTGACTGCCATATCAAATTGGAAAAAAAAAAAAAATAAATCCGATCTGTCGGGGAAACATTTTTTCAACGTAAGAGATTGTCTCGGATTTAAGAGAAAGTTAATAAGTTGAAATTAAAAATAACTTCGGTAAGACTCAGTGCCGTCCTAGTTGCAAGGAAACGTTGCCAGGTGGACAAGAAATGAATATAAAAATGCCAACATCAGCCCGATGACGACAGCATCAGTGGAGCAAGTAGCGCCGCCGTACGTCACACGGATCGTGGCTCACGTGTGTAAAAGCCTCTCTCCTCGTCCCCCCCGCCCACCCCACCCCAACCCCGTCACCGCGAAAGGGAAAAGCACCGGCATTATTTATTAGTTTTTTGGTAAGGCCGACGAGGGATCCATCCCTCCTGGCTCAGAATTCGTACCGTCATTATTATTCAATATTTTTATATATACGGAGAAAAACAAATGATATGTATCGGTGGTTTTAAACAATTTGTTTATTTATCCGTTAGATATTATATTATTTCGGGAGATTATGTAAATAGAAAGGGGCCCCCGCGGGTTCGGGGGTATATAAGGGGAGTAAGTTGGGTTCATCGATCTGTGTTCAAGACCCAAAAAATATAGTTGCCACTAGAGCTAGTACGATAAAGAGGAGACCGCAAATCGGCCCTCGAAATCCAGACATGGGATCGTCTTTCTTCAACCACCAGTACCTGGAATCGGAATTGTCGCCGGAATCTTCAATCTGTTCGATGGAATCTTGTTCGTGGGACGAGCTTCTCTATCACCACAGTTCTCTTCCTTTTGACACTAATGACTCCGCGGAAATGGTCCTTTTTGATGTTCTGGCCGAGGGGGCCAAAGAATCATCGGACGCTAATTCCACAACTTGTGGGGTTAAAGAAGAGGAAGTGACGTCCAGTGCCGAGGAAGAGACCCCAAAGCAAGAGAGGTCCTATAGAGGTGTCCGGAGGCGGCCGTGGGGGAAGTACGCGGCGGAGATCAGGGACTCCACGAGAAATGGCATCCGGGTGTGGCTCGGAACATTCGACAGTGCGGAGGCAGCCGCTCTAGCCTACGACCAAGCGGCGTATGCGATGCGGGGTCCGTTGGCCGTGCTCAATTTTCCGGCGGAGGTGGCGAGAGAATCGCTCCAAGAAATGAAGCACGTTTGCGATGATGGGTCGTCGCCGGTGGTGGCGCTAAAGAGGAAGTACTCTATGAAGAGGAAGTCAATGAACAGGAAAAGTAAAGGAGTAGAGGTAAAAGGCAAAAAATCACAAAAAGTGGTGGAATTTGAGGATTTAGGAACTGAGTATCTAGAGGAGCTTTTGAGCTCTTGTCAAAGCAATTGCCAATCCTTGCCAAATTAAACACTGCCTCCAATCTCGACTCTCTATCGTTTGTCGATTAATTTCATCTACGGAAATTGTATTATTATTATTATTATTATTATTATTAAGTTAGTTTCTTGATTTCTTTCTTTCATTTTTCTCTCTTTTTCTATCATAATCTAAGAACCAAGTTGTAAGATGCTTTTTCTTCCCCTGATGTGACAGGTGGCTCGGTGGGTCAGGCCTATTCGTCACCCCTGCTTTTAAGTTAGTTGTGAAGTTAAAAATAGTGGAATTCTTATCTTTAAATTGCAATTTGCCTGGCTTACATCATATCTTCTATTTTTCCTTCAATAATTGTAGTCTGAGCCCTCACGACAGACAAACACTGGAAACCTTTAATTCTTACAAGTAACTTGGACTTTTTTGTAAATAATTTAAGATTCAGTCCGACGAATGCGGATCTATGTATTGAATGCCGGGGTATATGAAAATGTCAATAATATATACACACACAGGTTTGCCTACTTATATTGAAACATCTAACCCAAGAAGTTCTTCCTTTTAGTCCTCGACAGGCAACGTAAGGGCTCGCATTTTGCACGGGTCTGGATTTGGTGCCTAGCCAGCCATTTGGATAGGCCCAAAAGCAAAAGTCACCGGCCTTTTGCTCCCACGATTCATTTTTGGGGAAGTATGTGGCGTCTTGATGGAACCGCAGGAACAGTTTGTATTTATCTAACTTTTTTTTTATCAATTTACGAAAGGCAAGACTTAGAGAAACATATATAATTATGTTTTTGGGAGTTGGGCCTTTGGCCCAACCCACACAATTTTGGACAAACACTCACCACGACCAATTTATTTGCCGATGTAGCAAGTGATTAAGGGAAGCGGGCCAGTTTCGTCGGTTGCTACGTCTTTTGCCAGTGCCTGTTGGGTTGTACGAAAATTTTTTCTATTTACTATTTCTAGTTTTCGACTCTAATTCCATGTTTTCTTTTTCCGTGGAAAATTAAGGAAACAAGGAAAATGTGTTCATGAATTACGTAATAAAAGAGAGAGAGAGAGAGAGAGAGAGAGAAGATTTGGACGTAGTGGTTCTTGCGCCACAATAATCGAATTTTAACAAGTGCACATCGGCTGCTGCTAAAAAAGAGAGATTAGAGGAATGTGAGTGTATGCTTGGGGCTTTATATTTATTTGTTGACATTTTTCCTTATTAAAATTTATTAAGTAATGGCCATTTGGAAACCCACTTTTTCCATTTAATGGGAAAATGTTAAAACACCTTTTGGTGTTTTATGTCATAGGGGACAACTTGGAAAATCTGGGAAAACCAGAATTTAGTTTCCTATTTAGAAAAATCATTCATTTGAACAACAAATCATATTCTTCTGATTTCTCGGAAACAAAGTTTTTTTATTTTTCCAAGGAAATGGTCTCTATTAGGGGGATCTTGCCCCTATAGCAAGGCGGCTTGGCCCCCCTAACAAAACCCTCTGAGGAATTCCATCACTCTAATTTTGAGCTACGTCAAATAATCTTTATATCTTTAATTTTTAGATAAAAAATTGTATTGCATCAAAGCAATATGTAAGTGAAGGAGAGGCAGCTGGCGTAATTCCAAGTAATATATAACTATCTAAACTGTTAATTACAATTCAATGACTATGAAGTATAAAATTTAAAATTTAAATTCAGACTTCACTTTTAGTTTTTTTTTTTTTTCAATTTATCAAATTGATTCCCTCTCCCAGTTCACCAAATCAATTAAATGTTTATTTGTACTCTGGATGTGATCGGACGTAGGTTTTATCAAATTATATAATTTTACAATTCAAGTCTCTCTCTCTCTCTCTCTCTCTCTCTTTTTTTCATGTTAATAAATTGAATCCACCTAAGAATTCTCTAAGAAATACAAAAACGTACAGATAATAGGCATCTCATTCGTCCGGGCAAGTTATGATATCCAATGTTATGTGCAGTTCAACTGATTTCTTCTTTGTATTTTCTATACACAATATGATTATGAATTTCATTGTGGAAGTAAAATGGTATATGCCTTATGTTCAAAAATATTCCCCTAAAAAAGAGAAAAAAGGGTATCAGGCTCCGGCGAATGAGGTGCTTAGAGTTGGACCAACTCCTTATAATTAATATAGCTAATCAATAATTCAATATGAGAGTGATATCAGAACACCATGGTCTGGCCAACGGCGGGGGCAACAACTTAAACAATCAGCGAAATTCTGTAGCCTAATGTACATGGACCCCGCCGTTTCAGAGACTGCAAGTAGGAACCCCTAGCCATTTTGATATTTTCTTACCAATCTTCTATATTAACCCAGGCTGCATTCAATTTCCTTGGATGCTCCAGACACCAAGTTCCTTTCAGTCAATTACAAGATGGCCGAGCCTTGTTCTCTCTTTAGCCGCACGAACGTGGAATTTTCACCTCCATCCCCCTTTAACTTCCCAGATCCGTTCTTGTGGGGTGAGCCTGCACCAGCTCTAAACCCTAACGATTGGTCTCCATTCATCAGCCCCGGAGAGTACTCCAAGGGGTTCATATCTTTCGATGATGTTCCAGTAGTTTCATCAAACGAAACCCAAGCGGATGTCAAATCAAGCAAGGCCAAGGACTCGGAGGAACTCGACTTTTGTAGTGAAATCAAGGATGTAGAAGAAGCTAGTTTCATTGCCACAGAAGAAAAATCCAAGAAGGAAAAGGCACATAGAGGGGTCCGAAGGCGGCCGTGGGGAAAATACGCCGCGGAAATAAGGGATTCCACTAGAGGGGGTGTGCGAGTTTGGCTAGGCACATTTGATACTGCAGAGGCGGCCGCTTTAGCTTATGACCAAGCAGCGCTGGCCTTGCAGGGCGCTAAGGCTATCCTCAATTTTCCACTCGAAGAGGTGAGCAAGTCACTCGCTGAAATCAAACTTGGTTTTGAGGAGGATTGGTGCTGCTCATCGCCGGCGGAGGTCCTAAAGAGGACTCATTGCAAGGGAAAAAGGCCGACGATGACCAGGAGAAATACGAGGAAAAAATCGGGAACACGAGAGCCGGATGTGCTTGTATTTGAGGATCTTGGAACGGCGTACTTGGAGGAACTTTTGAGCTCGTGCGAGACCGTCAGAAAGTGAATTAAATTCTCCTTGGTGGCCCATTGTAACTTCTTCTTAGCCTCTATTTTCTCTTCCTTGTTTCAGGTTAATGTCCCTCTTTGATTTCCAGGGTTGGGGTTGGTGTTTTATCAAAGAGAAGAAAATAAAGATGAGGAAATTAGGACAAGAGGGTTTGCATTCCTCTATGTGATAGTTGATATTCATTGCTACTCGATCGTCGGCTTCTTCCAATCCCTGTACATTTCTCCCAGTTTGTAAATGCTGTCAAGTGTGAAGATTTGCATTTTAATACCTGTTTTAATCATTCAGGTGCGAAGTGAAAACTCCCTACAAGTTAATTAAGATTTTCAATCCCAAGGCACGGTTTTCAATTTCAATGACTTGTCGGCGGATTTATATTCATTCCTCTGTGGAGTTTTGATGTGCAAAGAAAATGTCATGAAATAAGGCACAAACGTTCTGGAATTGGTTCTATGGGAGCTGGCATACATGCATGAAATTTAGAATTATATACCTAAAAAGGGAAACAGAAAGGTGAAAAAAAAAAAGAAAGAGAGAAATTATAATGATCATTTGATGCTGTTGGAAATGACATGTTCCAGGATCGATTGGATTGATGACTTGCGCATGCTTAATTATAGTTGCAAGCGAATTTATGTCCAAAAGATGCTTGGTGTATCGTGTCCTAAAGAAGAAACGACATATGATAAGTACCTCCTCTTACTTTTCATGCTTAACTGTGTGGGAATTCATCATGAAATAATGCTAATCATCCCTCTTTCTTTCCGCTTTATGCCAATCGAAGTTGCCTTGATCACGATATTTGTTTCTATAAGCAGGCTAATTAACCGTAAACAGGAAGGCAATTTGAATGGCCACATATGATTTATCCTTATTAAATTTTGACTGGTGGGTTTACAACATGACATAGGAGAAGGATAATTCTCTTCTTATATATGTTAAAACTCAAAATGCATGACACTATGTACATATAGAAGCACTAAACAATTTGAAAGAAAACCCAGAGACCCTAGATATTGAGCCCACATCTATGAACAGTTGGAATAACAGTCGACATATGCTGAGAATTCGGAAACTGAAAGAACGTATGCGCATGCTGTTGGCATATATGAGAAAAACCCATGTAGCCATTTTGCCATCGTCGGCATGAATTGACCAACCCAGAAGTTTGCTTCTTCTTTGACTAGCAACACGGGCCAATTGCGCTTGATGATCTTTGTTCTTCAGTCTTATTCAAATCCAGCAACATGGGCCAATTCTTAAAAATTCACGTGCATTTAAAATGTAAGGGCTTAAATTGACCAGCAATAGAACTACTACCAATTCCTTGGCAGAGACGCCGTTATGGAATTATTGGCGGTATCTCATTGCCTTCTGAGAGACTCGAGTGAGATTATAGACCGCTTGTCATCAGATAAGCGTATGGAAGCCCTTGCTAAAGATGTTTTGCCCACAGTAACCATTGGAGGCTGAATTTTTTAAGTCATAATTCATGACCACATTCTACAGACAATCATATGTTTCCTTGTAACGATTAGTCAAGAGGTCTATTTCAAACAATTTTGTCTCATTGGACAGTCAAAATTCACGACCACATTCATAGAGGTAGTTGTGGTTTCATTAAATACTGTGACTTATTTCACTAATTAATTAATACTGCAAAATGTACGAATGATTGAATGCAACCAAACACCTTACGACTATCTTTGTTTTTTTGTTAATGCGGTACCACAAGCTTGTGTTTGGCTGCATTCCATCTTCATACAGATTGCAGTATTAGTTAATTTGTGGTAAATGAGTACAAAAAACCAAAGGACCCAGGAATATATATATATATATATATATATATATATATATCTATAGCACATATATCCATGAATATTTCCCGTCTTTCTTATTTGTTTTCCGTTTATGCTCAGCTGACACACAATTAGCCAGACGTGGACATGCAGACCACATATTTCTAAGGTCCCGCAAATATTGCTACTTTTGTCAGCTAGGCCAGGCCATTCGAGCAATGTGCTGAGAAAGCTTTGCTCTTGTTTTCGTGTCCGTGCGCCCCGATGGAGAGTTTTTATTACCTGAACGGCTGAAAACCCTGCAAGTTACCTTTGTCAGATATCGCAAATAAACAAATAAATAAGTAAAGGAAAAGCAGCAACGACCCAGCTGCAACAAAAGAAATAACGAGAGAAAGAAAAAGAGTTGGACGACTGGAATCCATGCGGACAGTGAAGCAGATTTGACCGCAAATTGTTTACGAATTTATTGCGAGTCACTCCCAAAGCAGATTTGACCACAAATAGTTTACGAATTTATTGCAAATCACTCCCAAACATGGTCTCACTGACCTTGCTTTCAAATATTTCGTCAGACAAAGGAAATTGCTGTAGCGAATTTTTTAAAGTCATTACTCTTTTCCACATTCTCTTGTGTGGAAAAGTGGAAACTTACCAAGGAAGGAGAGGCACAAAGTTGGAGACCCCGCGTCTGTAATGCAAGACCAATTTCAATATGCATTGAGCATTAAACGAAGAAATAGACCCATGGTAACCAAAAAAAAAAAACAAAAAAAGTTAACCAAAAAATGAACGAAGTCGCCGAAATAAAATATCAGTTTGTAAGTAAAGAAAATTTTCAAAAAAAAAAAAAAAAAAAAAAAACCCCGAAAAAGCACCACGCATCCACAGGCCTAGGCGTAGACACGAGATCGTCGGTCCGTTAGTGTGTGGCCCATACGAGAAAGGGAATTTGGCATGTAGCAGCCGCCATAGATTTGTCGTGTAGCTTGTTTAGTATTCACGATTGCAACGTGTCGCTTTTAAGTACTTTTCTTTCCGATGTTCGACGTTTGAACATTAAAGTAGGTCCCACTCCGCCTCACGTCCAATCAGCTGACGAGGGGACAACTTTTTACGTGAGATGGCAATTTAATGCTGTCTGCAGACCAAGTCCATCGACTGCAACTTATTATTTGTTTTTTTTTTTTTTTAAACCACCGTGTTGTACTTATCTGATTTTGCTGATCTCATTTAATTGCTGCCCAAACAGAAATTAAATTGGCAAAAAAAAAAAACAAAAAACAATTCTAACGGGCCATCCACAATATTATCTTTTTCTGAAATTTAAAATGAGCCCAATCAGGCCATGTGTTCCAACCCAAACTGCCAAGCCCAATGCTTCCTCATAGGCTCAAAGGGCTCTCCTTCCTGCCAGCGGTCAACTCTTCCGAATCATAATTTTCTTTCCTCATAATTATCTTGTCTTCTTCCTAAATGTGATTGCTCGTTACTGAGCTAAGCACTTTTTTCAGGTGACTTTTGATGTTGTTTATTAAACTCTTTTTCTCTCGTACATCGGAATTCAATCCTAAATCCGCATTCAAAAAAGAAACAAAAAAAGAAGATGTTGATTTGAGTGATGTAGAGTTGGGGAACTGCACGTGAGGAATAGTTGCCAATTAAAACTGACGGTGCACAATTTTTTTTACTCCGAAGGGCAAAACTGAAGCTCATGGTTTAGGACCGACACAGATTTGTTTTTGTTCGATTGAACATAAGAAACATTAGAGGAATTCCCGAGTTTAATGTCGCATTCAGCGCTTTTGTTCCTTCTCAGGCCACGTGAGCCAGAATAGTACGCCGTCCAGAGCTGGCCTACCTCAATATGGACATTATAGAAACAAAGAACAAATCCGAATTGTGCAACAGATTTTATTTTATTTTTCTTTGGTACGTTGCGCAACAGATTTTTTCTAGGGCTGAAAGGTCAGAAGAAGAGCCTTTTGGGACTTCTCTGCGAGCCCCATTATTTCTAGCGTGGCTAATGCAACTAGTCCCATGAGACTTGTGAACCGAACATGTTGGATGGGCTCTTCGTTATGTCCCCCACTAAAAACATGATTGGAAAAGTACTTCCAAAGAAGCATTACGGGACTCCTACTGAATGATAGGTGGCGGGAGAGGTTTTAGTATTATAAAGAGTGAATGAATGAACGATCGATCGGAAAGAACCAGGAAGCTCTGCTTTAAATAATGGCCCTTGAGAATGCATGCACCACTTCTTCTATTGAAAATCACCCATTACAGTTCTTATCAACATCGTTAAATTTTGAAATAGTGGAGGTGGTGAAAAAGCCGACGATTTTAGTGCGGTCTATAAGTTTATTGGTCTATGCTCTAGAGGACTAGGCCACCTAACATTTGAAGACGAATTAAAAAAAATGCAAGTCATGGACGCCTCCGCCATTACATGCCCCTGAACTCAGCGTCTGGGAGAAAAATTAGAGGGGATATTTCAAATACCATTGGAAAATTTTCTCTATTCCCACCTGTGTCTGACTATTGGGAGTAATGTCTTATCGTATGTGAACTGTCTATTCGTCTTTATCAAAAAAAAGACAAAAAAAGAAAAAAGCTCTACCATCCATTTATTATAAAAAAATAAAAATTAACGAAACACTCTCATAACAAGTTTATTTAATAAAATAAGATTTAAAAATAATATGATAGCAATTAAGATGGTTGTATACGGTACATTCTATCTCACTTGGTTATTTTATTTTTCATGAAACAAGCTAAAGGCAGGTTTTATAGCTAGTAGATTCTCTTATTATTGCCCCACAAGTCCAAAGAGTGCGGTAGAATCAGCTCTGGCATCCATTTTGCCGACTGAAATTCGGACGTTATATCTCAATCGGCAAATGATAAAATACCATCGGGACTTGCACAAATTGTCCAGCCTAATAATAAAATAAAATAAACTAGGACGTCTGAAGAAACGAATACGAACAACTTGACTTGGACACGGTGTACAAATCTTATACCTTAATTAATGATCTGTTTCGAGCTCTAAAATCAAATGCTAAATTATCCTTGACATTGAAGTTTGCAGTGCACGGGCAAAGTAATCCATGTTCATACGACGACTTCTGCTTTCTTTTGACCTATTCGTCCCTCTCTAATTGACAATCCGTTTCTTTACATACACAGCGCCGTTCGCGTTACTGCGTTTATTATTGCACGCTTAATTTCAGTCGCAGTTGGTGCATTGGGGACCAGCGGATTTGATGGAAGATGGTTTAGCTCTGTCATTCTGTCCACAAGCCGCCCACTAAAGAAAAACAAAGCATTACCCAGAATAAAGAAGGAAAAGAAAATTGAAGCAATCATGGCCACCCCAAAAGATTCGACCCCCTCTTTTTAAGACTTAATCACACAAATACTTCTCAAGAGACCTCTAATTAGCCGTCATCAAACCGTCGCATTTGATTAACAAAATACTAAATAGATGTAAATTCATAATGATTAATGATTATAATTAACGTATTTTATTATATTTTAATTGATAAGTACGATCAATTGATATTTGTTTTTTTTTTTAGGATAATCAAAATGATAATCAATAACTTGTGAACCGGCCGTGATATTATTACCTAAGGATAAAAGGAGAAAAGGAGAACCCAACTTATAAATCCCCTTTTCTTTTTTTTTTGTTGTTGTTGTTGTTGATATTTTGGATAGAAAATATATGCCAGGAATATTTAAACCACGTTTTCATTACAAGTGCCACTTTTGTCGAAGCCGCGAGAGATGCGAGTGCGCACGAGGTACGGAAAGAGAGGCTACTGCAATAATGGGAAGTGACAAAAAGGGACGGCTCACCGAATGCGCCGCAGTGGCTGTTTTGACTCGATGTTTGAAAAAGTTGCCGCCGTCACGTGGCTTTCACTTCTTGGAACCCTCGTGCCGCCAATACAACTCGAGAGCACGGACCACTTCTCTGCCGGTGAAACTGAAAACGGAATTCAAAATGGATTTCCGGATCAAACAGGGAAAAACTCGAAGCCGAAAGCCGAAACAGGCACGCACGCACGCCCTTTTTCGTATTCCTGCGACAGAAAAAGTCTATGTCCTGAAAATTTAATTAAAAAATAATTGAAAATAAGTAAATATACAACAACTAAGCTAAGTTAATAAAATGCACGATCAATATAAAAAAATGTACAATTAAGTATATTTTAATATTTTTATAATTAATTATAAAAAATTTATCCCTTGTTGTATAATTTTGTATTTTACTTACAAATCCATTAATTTTGATTGAAAAATTAAAATTCTAAAATCAAACAAAAAGTTTTTTTTTATTAAGTGAGACTCACATTGTTGATATATTCTAACTGAATCTTCTAACTTTAAAACCAAGTTTTTTCCTACAAAATAAATATACGGTTAGATTAGTGTTCTTATAATTAGGTATCTTTCTTACTCTCTCTCTCTCTCTCTCTCTTTTTTTTTCAAACAAAAGAAAAGCATATACCAAATACTCACTCACAAAAGCATTCAAAGGAACATTTCATTAATATCAAAATAAATTAATTTAAATTAAGACAAATTCTTGGTGTGACGTAATAAGTAGATTGTTTTACTCGACTTGGTTACAAAGTCCCATACTTTTTGTTTTCTTAACAAAGTAAATAAAAAGGCATATGATACTTATTTGACAGGGCATTTGGAATGAACGCATATCAGTACTAAAACTGATTACTTGAGATCAACCGGAAACTTTGTATATCAGGTGGGTAATGAGGAGAACGTCCTTATGGAAGTTATTGGAGTAAAATACATACAAACCCCAAATATATATTGGTAAAAGTTGCGTGGAATATAGTACCGATCGGCACGTCCGAGTCCAATCCGGACTTCATCACATATCCACTTGTGTGTCTTCTAATGCGTGCAACATATAAAATTAAAATTACGCAATAATTTTAAAAATATCATTGAGGAAACATAAGAATTAGATTCCAATTAATCATGGACCAACGTCATTAAATTATAATTATTAATTCTTTTATGCAAATAAAAATAAAAATTATCACTAATAATTATATTTATATTGATGAATTTATATCTCTATTGACGTCTAATTTTTGGTGTTTTTTTTTTTTTTTTATGTAATAAGGCCAGGTGGCTATTTGCGTGTGTGGGTTATGTGGCGTTTTAGACCAAAGGAAAGATGTGAGAAAATGGTCAAAATAAAACGTGGTGGACATAAATCAAACAAAGACGCGGCCGCCTATAAATGGCGCCCCCCACGCCGGCAACTGTCTCACTCGGCAATGCACCTTCGTTAGCATTAAAGGTTATTCTTTCTCAGGAATATTCCTTCTCTGTTCCTCTATAATAAAGGTTAAACTTGTTCTGCTCTGTTCTATTCTAACGTTGTTTTTTATTTTTATTTTTTCTGGGTCAGTTTCTGCAGAGCAAAGGGAGAGAGAGAAAGGCTGAAAAGGAACTGAGGTAGGCAGCCATGGCTAGAGACTTACAGGTGCTAAACGCGCTTGACCTAGCCAAAACGCAATGGTACCACTTCACTGCGATCATAATTGCTGGAATGGGATTCTTCACTGATGCTTATGATCTTTTCTGCATATCGCTGGTAACCAAATTGCTTGGCCGTGTGTACTACCATGTTGATGGAGCAACAAAGCCAGGAACATTGCCACCCAATGTATCGGCGGCTGTCAATGGTGTTGCTTTCTGTGGAACTCTCACAGGCCAGCTCTTCTTTGGCTGGCTCGGTGACAAGATGGGCCGGAAGAGGGTCTATGGTATGACTCTTATGCTCATGGTGATCTCCTCCATAGCATCGGGTCTTTCTTTCGGGCAGAATGCTAAAGCTGTCCTAGCAACTCTATGCTTCTTTCGGTTCTGGCTTGGGTTTGGCATTGGTGGTGACTACCCACTTTCTGCTACCATCATGTCTGAATATGCTAATAAGAAGACCCGTGGTGCATTCATTGCTGCCGTGTTTGCCATGCAGGGCTTTGGCATCTTAGCTGGTGGTATGTTTGCTATAATCATATCCGCTGCATTTAAGGCCAGCTTTGATGCTCCAGCCTATGAGGTTAACTCAGTTGCTTCAACTGTCCCACAAGCGGACTATGTTTGGCGTATAATTCTGATGGCCGGAGCACTTCCTGCAGCGCTTACCTATTACTGGAGGATGAAGATGCCTGAAACTGCTCGTTACACTGCGCTTGTAGCCAGGAATGCAGAGCGGGGCCGCATCTGATATGTCAAAAGTTCTGCAGGTAGAAATTGAGGTAGGCGAGCAGAAGGTTCAGCAGATAGCAAAGACTCAACCCAATTCATTTGGCTTGTTCTCCAAACAATTTCTCTGTCGCCATGGACTCCCCTTGCTAGGAACCACCACCACATGGTTTTTGCTTGACATCGCATTCTACAGCCAAAATCTGTTCCAAAAAGATATCTTTAGCGCAATTGGGTGGATTCCTCCAGCAAAGACAATGAGTGCCCTCGAGGAGGTTTATAGAATTGCAAGGGCACAAACACTCATTGCTCTGTGCAGTACTGTCCCGGGCTACTGGTTCACGGTGGCATTTATTGACAAAATAGGGAGATTTGCTATCCAATTGATGGGTTTTTTCTTCATGACAGTGTTTATGTTTGCATTGGCTATTCCTTACGACCACTGGACTCGCAAGGACAATCGGATCGGATTCGTGGTTATGTACTCATTGACCTTCTTCTTCGCAAACTTTGGACCGAATGCCACCACTTTTGTTGTGCCAGCAGAGATTTTCCCAGCCAGGCTCAGGTCTACTTGCCATGGCATATCAGCTGCGTCTGGGAAACTTGGGGCTATAGTGGGTTCGTTCGGGTTTTTGTATCTGGCTCAGAACAAGGACAAATCCAATGCCGATGCAGGGTATCCGGCAGGGATCGGTGTCAAGAATTCGCTCATTGTGTTGGGTGGGGTCAACTTGTTAGGATTGCTGTTCACCTTCTTGGTGCCTGAGTCGAGGGGGAAATCTCTGGAGGAAATGTCAGGGGAGAACGAGGATGATGAGATTGATAATGCATCACATAGCAACCGGACGGTACCATTTTAGATGGGGCGAAAATAAAAAACGTGCAACATTATTTCTGATAGTATTCTGTTTTTACTTCCTTTAAGGTAGATGCTTTCTATTTCAACTCTTTTCATCTCTATAACCTGCGAAAATGTAATGGATACATCCACCACTATATGTTGCTTGTGCACGCTCCAATGCCTCCAGTCAAATTTATCCAACTAGATAAGCTTTGCATCAACCCTCTCTAACAGCCTTAGCAACCCAACTGGCTACACAATTTGCTTTCCCGCTAAGCACATTCAGTTTGGCCTCTTTAATTCTAGACAGCCATTCTGTAATATCCACCACAATGGGGGCAATGTTGGTCCCTGTTGGGTGGTTCCTTCAACTGTTGGGTGGGAAATGGATTTCAGCGTTAGTGGAGGTTTAGTGTACTTGACCTAATAAAGGATGCACCCAGCCTTACAGTACTGGTTTGGCGGGGTGCTTTGATGAGGTCAATGTCAAGCTTAACCATCTAACGTTACATCTCCCGACTAAGAGATGCTTTTCTTCTCTCTGTAACATCGGTTGTTGGCATGTGCCAATGCTATGCTAGCACAATGTTGGAGGGGGAAAACCCAAGAACAAAGTGTAACCGAGTTTGACGTGGCATACGGTCTATTAGCGTTTTTTTTTTTTTTTTTTTTTTTTTTTTTTTTTTGATTGAACGGGCCAAAGACCAAAGTATGACTTTTGAGGAGGAAGATACGAAGAAATAAAATTACTATCCAACTGAATAAACCTACCGCGTTGAGGTCTCTGTCCTATTTTATGGGAAGCTTTCGATCTGACTCTGCTGCTTTCATCTGGGAGTCGGCTCTATTTAACGAAAAAAATAATACCCAAAAGAAAAGCAAGGGAATATAAATCTTATTTTTCTGTCTCTCTTTTTCCTTTTTCGGGAGGGTCACGCTAACTGGTTTCTCGCCCTACTTATAGGAACCGGCTATGGGGCTCTGTCCTGTAGACGGGCATGGGCCTCCGCGCGGGTCTCCCTCATTTTTCATTTTTGTTTTTTCTTTTAAATTATATAATAATATACATACATGTAACATTTATGTGTAAATATATATTAATTTTATAAATATAAAATCTTTTAACCAGTGTAAATCTTCTCATTTTCCTTTTAAAGTTACATAAGAAACATCTATTTTATTGGAGCCTTAATACGCAAAGATTTTTTTATTTTATTTTATTTTGAGTAAAGGTTTAATACACGAACATTGAGAATGGCACATTTACGAGAAGGAAACATTATTACTATATATATATATATATATATTTATTTTTTTTTTTTTTTGACAGCTCGGTAGGGAAACATTATTAAACCAACACTAAATTGCAGATTCTGCTGATAAAATCAAATCACGTGTTTAAAATTCTTATTATTCACGATCATTATGGAATATAATTGCTCCACCAGGAAATCTGGTTTACCACATCTAGAAATCAAGGTTGTGCGCGCAATTTGACTTGCAAGCTGATATACGACAATCTGTAATGCTCAGCTCTGCACGACTGAGGGACTTTTAGAATTGAAATGTGGACAAAATGTAGCTAATTTTGGGATGGTGAAAATTGTACATTCTGCAAAGACTAAAATAGGCTATGGCAGTGTGGTGACGGGGGCGAGAGAGGAGGGAATATTCTTATAGATTGTAAAATGTACCATGTCTATTACGGAAGCTTGCTATGTAAATAAATCACCAACCCCACGCCTGGCTTCCTCACCTTTTCTCGTTCATTTAGTTCTTCCCCTATCTCTCATTTGTAACCTTTCAAGAGAAACGCATGTTCAGATCAGTGAAAAGCCTGCCTTTACCCCATGCATGATACTATTCTTGAGGCATACTATATAGAACATACCTTTGTTGAATGTGCATATACAAAACTTTGCTTTGTTGAAGGTGCATGAAGCTCTCTCTCTCTCTCTCTCTCTCTCTCTCTCTCTCTCTCTCTCTCTCCTCCCATTTGGTCTATAATTTGTGATGGATGTGCAATTATGCTCACAAAGAACGTTAGACCATCCCATTTTGTGTTAAGTGGTGCACAGCATTTCAAGAACCAATCATTTATTTTTGAGATAAGAGAATACTGTCATCCCTTTTTTGCTCCCTATCCTTCACTATTCTGGTATGTGTTAGTGTTGATGTTCAGCCATTGTGTGTTTGCCTTAGCACATGATTCCTTATGATCATGTCACAGTTTCACTTTTAGGAATTTTTTTTTTTTTTGGGTCTAGGTTGGCAAGTCTGGCAAAAGATAACCTGCTTATGGATGACATCTAGTTTCAGGATATATTCGCGCGAAATGAAAACGAACAATTGACACTTCCATAACGTAGTGTTTTTAATTGCAATTGACGATTCAAAAATAGCGATGGTATAAATGAAGATAATTGACAATAGGTATACAAATGTTGTTAGGTGTATAAGTTGGTGGCCTCCTCTGTTCTGCAAATTAATTGGGTATTTCTGCTTAAGCCTTTTCCGCAGAATTCAACAATGAGTAATATTATTTCTGTTGTTTCACCATTGCAGATATTTTCCTTAAGAATTGGAAGAGAAGTGTTTTAAGTGAGACATGGCCAGCGAACAATTGCAGGTGCTAAATTCACTTGACCTCGCAAAGACACAATGGTATCATTTCACTGCAATTATCATTGCTGGGATGGGCTTCTTCACCGATGCATATGATCTCTTCTGCATATCCCTCGTCAAAAAATTGCTTGGCCGCATCTACTATCACGTTGACGCTGCAGCAAAGCCTGGTACATTGCCTCCCAATGTGTCAGCAGCTGTTAATGGTGTAGCATTCTGTGGAACACTGGCTGGCCAGGTCTTCTTTGGTTGGCTTGTTGACATGATGGGCCGCAAGAAAGTGTATGGCGTCACTCTTATGCTCATGGTCATATGTTCGATTTACTCGGGGCTTTCTTTTGGAAAGGATGCAAAAAGGGTCATGGCAACACTTTGCTTCTTCAGATTCTGGCTTGGCTTCGGTATGGGGGGGCGACTACCCACTTTCCGCAACTATCATGTTAGACCATGCCAATAAGAAGACTAGAGGAGCCTTCATAGCAGCAGTCTTTGCCATGCAAGGATTCGGGATTTTAGTAGGTGGCGTATTTGTTATGATTGTGGCATCCTCATTTCAGGCCAAGTTCTAGGCTCCGGCTTATGAGGGTGATCCAATTGCTTCAACTATTCCCCAAGCAGATTATGTTTGGCGAATTATCCTGATGTTTGGGGCAATACCAGCTGCACTTACCTACTATTGGCGGACGAAGATGCCTGAGACTGCTCGTTACACTGCCCTTGTTGCAAAAAATGCAGAGAGAGCAGCAGCAGATTTGTCCAAAGTTCTGCACGTTGATATCGAGGCAGAACCTCAAAAGGTTGAGCAGATAGATCAGAAGTAGGCAATTCTTATGGTTTGTTCTCGAAAGAGTTTGCTCGTCAACATGGTCTTCACCTGCTTGGAACGGTCAGCACGTGGTTCTTGCTTGACATTGCATTCTACAGCCAAAATCTGTTCCAAAAGGATACCTTCAGTGCCATTGGGTGGATTCCTCCAGCCAAGACAATGAATGCTGTTGAGGAGGTTTACAAGATAGCAAGTGCCCAAACTCTCATAGCTGTATGCAGTACTGTACCTGGTTATCGGTTTACAGTTGCGTTGATCGATATAATTGGAAGATTTGCCATCCAAATGCTAGGTTTCTTTTTCAAGACGGTGTTTATGTTTGCATTGGCCATTCCTTACAACCATTGGACTCACAAGGATAACAGAATTGGATTTGTGGTGCTGTATTCATTAACCTTCTTCTTCGCAAACTTTGGACCTATGCCACCACATTTGTTGTGCCAGCTGAGGTTTTCCCAGCCAGGGTTCGGTCAACTTGCCATGGTATATCGGCAGGAGCTGGGAAGCTCGGGGCTATGGTTGGCGCATTTGGTTTCCTGTACTTGGCTCAAAACCAGGACAAGTCCACGGCCGAAGCTGGATACCCTGCAGGCATAGGCGTGAGGAATTCACTAATTGTCCTAGGTGTTATCAATTTCTTGGGCCCGCTCTGTACCCTGTTAGTGCCCGAGTCGAGAGGAAAATCTCTGTAGGAGACATCCGGTGAGAACGAGCCTGAAAACGAGGTAGAGGCACATTAAGGTTGGCAAGAGGTTCACTTGCAGCTCACTTTTCATTTGGTAGTTCAGGCAATATATGGGCATGTTAGTTTGATGGCTTCTCCTCTGCCGCACAAGTCCTACTCAAAAATTATCAAATCGCCAATGACTTTGCCTCTTGTCTTTGTAGTGTATCTATATCAATTTTATCTTGAACATACAAATTAGAGGTGTTTTATTCTTTCATTTTAAGAAGTGCCCAAGCACAACTTTTAGCTTCACTTTCAAAGCAAGAAGGATTTCAGTTGCATGCATCAGTGAGAATGCATAATAAATGATAAAAACGCTCAGGAAAGGAAGAATACAGAATATCCACAAGATAACAGTACATACATTGGGATTGCCAAGTATAAAACTAGAGATTTCTTTCAGTCAGATCATCAAGAAACTAAGAGTGAGCAGATCGAATTTTGCGGCAACAAGATTATATAATTGACCCATAGACATGGTGAGATGCTTATTCATGGTTTATCTTTTTCATAGAATGATTGATCACATGGTTTGATGAAGCAAAAGCCATTAATTCTTACCAAAACCTACGCATATTTGTCTCCCTCTCCCTCCAAACGCCAAAACAAAAAAAAAAAAAAAAAAAGGGAAAAAGAACAAAATTGTTTTCCCAGAGGGAGGGTCTATTGAATTTCAAGGACTGTTCAGTTCACCCGATCCCTGAGAACGTCAAGATCCATCTCTGTTGAGTCAGTGGCCTGAATTTCATAATGGACACCATCCAGCTCCCTTTTGAATATGTCTTTGGATGCTGCATAGAGCATCTTGGAGCGGATCCGAGAAGTTGAAGGAGACCTGATCAGTGTCACCTTATCAACAAGACTTCATAATGTTTGTGCTTGTGTGTTATGTTTGTGTTTTTGTGTTTGTGCAAAGAGAACCAAAAGCGAAGGCTTACCATGCAATGAAGAAGATCTTGCTCTTCTGGCAATTATCAGGAGTCACATAATCAAAGTCATACACAGGATATCTGCAGTCACTGTCGGGCAGAGATGCAGTGAAATCTCCATAGCTCTCGGCCGGGCTGCCTGTCTTCTCCACCTCCACCTCCACCTCCACCTCCTTCTTCTTCTCATCAGTCTTGAATATCACATAGCGGTGGACCTTCTTCCTCTTCAGTTCCAAGAATGTGTCATTGCTGCGATCAGCAGCGCCCATGCCAGATGATGCATTGCGCTACAAGTTCAAATTTATCATCAATCAGATTGAATTAAAAAAAACAAGAATTGTGAAGTAAAACCCAGTTAGAAGTTACTTTTTTTTTTCTCAGAATTCTCGGCAGCAAAGTTAACACAACAAAAATTGATATGGATTAGATCCCATTCAAATAAAACCTCAGATGGATCGGGTAAGCCCAAGATCACACATTTTTTCAGTTCAACAGAGCCAAAAAGGCAAAGACTTTTGTGTCTAACAAAAACTTCAATCTGTTGAAGAAGCTAATTAAGCAGAACTACCCTCCAACTAATATAAATATGTAATCCCAATTCAGCAAGAACGAGAGCCTTGCGAAAGAAACATAGCTTAAACGTAATAAAAACCAAAAGAGCGAGAGAGGGGTACCCGACTAAGTCCGCTGAAAGACATGGCAGTTGAGAGAAACGGAACTCAGAAAAAATGAGCAGTGAAGAGCAGGAGCTGCAGCTTCAACTTAATTAAGAACAGCCAAAGATTGTGCACAGCAAACAAGAAGTTCAAAAAGAAATATCGAAGAAAATGGGATAAAAGCAGAGACCCAGAATAAATAAATATATATTACGTGAATTGAGAAAGTATGCAAATTCGATATTCTCCGAAGGCCTTTTTTATTTTTATTTTTTTCCTCCTTCTTATTGCCATGGATTAATAAAGATTGAGATCGAGACAGCATTTGTAGAAATTTGAAAGACTCTGATAGCCTTTAGTCGCAGGTTAAGAAGACCTTAAAAAGTCAAATGGGTCACGTGGTCCTAGATGCATACTGTGACAGACGGAGGCATAAGACGGAAGAGTAGAATTTTAGATAAGAAAAAGGGAATTTTAAAGTATATAAATGCGCTTGATAAGAAAAAGAAAAAGAGGTGGTGCGTTGATATATATATATATATATATATAATTTTATTTATTTATAAAATTATTATTTTATCATGAAAGTAACAAACGTGCCACACACTCGCCATATACCAGGCGGAGTCTTTAAGATCGCCGCACGTGCAGCGCTTGTGTGGCATTTTCATCGTAAGAAGCGTTGTCTACGCGCCGCGTATTGTCTTCGTCTGGCATCTTCATCAATTAAAGATTAAAAGATTGTGGACTTCTCAACCAACAAAGAAACAAAAAAACAAAAAAAGAGTAAAAGGTTGTCGGCCCAAAATGGTGCTTCGATCTGGGCCCAACAACATCAGGAAAATGCCACCGTTACGATAATAATATCCAATCCGCAGTTGAGTGTAGACACCGTTAGGAAAGCGGTTATTAACGTCAACTTTTCTTTTTTAATTATTTCGATAGGATTAACGTTAACTTGTCTTGTTCTGCATTGTGAGAAGTTTCTGTATCAATTTGGGGGCTTAGGTTAGGGTTCTAAAAAGGTCCTTCCGATCGCTCCTTTTTTCAAAATTTCGCGCGAAAACAATGGATACGGAAGGTAACTGATCATCGAGAATCAGTTTTCGTTTTCTTTTCTTCTGTTTCTGATTTGCGTTTTTTGGATGACAGAAAATTTTACGTTTTTTTTTTTTCTTCTCTTGATTGCGATCGTGATAGGACAACGGGGCGCTTCAAATCCCTCTGCAATGCTTGCTTCTCTTTTGAGCAAAAGATCCAAGCTTCACGAAGATCTTCGAAGCATCGAAAAACAGGTCATTTTTCTTCTTTCCACATCCAATATGTTGATTCTAATGCTTTTTAACACCCGTCAGACGCAGACATTTTAGGATTTATTTTTTGGTGTGTGCCTGTGTGTCTGTGTTTTTCTTTAGGTATTGTAGCTTGATTCTGTGTTTCCTGGTTTTCTTTGTTTGGAATTTGTTGGTGACTCTGAACTTAGAATCACATAAATTTTTTCTCTTTTATGAAATGAGTTGAAAATTAGGCAAATTTTCATCTGGGGTTATAGTTTTGTTTTAATTTGTTGATCTTCTGGAAAGGTTGTGCATGGGGGAAGAGGCCTACCATTTAATGCATCACTTATCTTGACCCTGAAACCTTGTTTTGAATTTGCATGTTGTTTTTCATTTTCTTAGAAATGGGGTTTAGTTGCAAACAATCAAGAGCTATTGCAGATGTTTTGTGGATGCTTCCTAAGAATTATGGTCTTATGCTTTTGATAACTTGATGAATGATTTCTTTGGTTTCAGAAAACCTTTTTGGCGGTCAGATGAATGAGGATTACAAAAATTTGATCATCTAGATAATTTTACTTCTTGAATTTTTGGTAGGCAGCCTGCTGCCTCCAACATTCGTTCTCCCTGGTTCCTCTGCAGCCTAACTAATTTCCTTTGTTTCCAGGTCTATGATATGGAGACAAATTATTTACAGGATTCAAGCCAGTGTGGGAATGTGTTGAAAGGTTTTGAAGGGTTCCTATCTTCATCTAAGAAAACTGCCCTGTACGGAATGGCTGCTACACCGTCTCTTAATTCTCTTGGTTGATAATAATAATAGTATCTTGATCAGATTTCGTTGTATGTGACTGCTTCTTGCTGCTTGCTTTCTCTTCTATATGTTGACATTTTGATTTCTGCAAAACTCTCAGTGGCATAGGAATTTGAAATGCCTGGAAAGTTACCTTGTAAGGATTTCAAGGACTGATATTGGCACCTGTTTGGTATCATCTTTTTACTGAAGTTTTTTTAGTGGTTCTGTATGCATATGGACTTTGACAATTAATTTGGCTCATGTGGTGAAGGTCCTAATGATCCTAGTTTTGAACCTCTCATTACCCAACTTGGGCTTTTTGCTCATTAAGGCATTAGGCACTAATTGTGTAAAATTCTGGCCTCAGAAATTTCCTTGCAGAATCTGTGTGAGTTTTTATCTTTAGTTGCTATGAAATCGCATGTGGACAGTTAATGCCATCAGTGCCATTATTTCCTGAAAAGTTTTAGGAGAGTCCAGATAGAAGAAACTAATAGAGATTCAGATCCTGATTGAAAATTAATGAAGTTAGCAATTTATTCTGGTCAATAGTGGATTATGACTCTTCATGGCTGATGGACCATGGACATCAAATATGTTTCAAGTTTGAGGAACTGTTCATTATTTGGGCTGGTTGTGTAGAGTTAGCAAAATGTTTATGTGTCATGTCGACATATTTGAATGAGAATACACATGGATTTCCTGAGTGGCTCTGAAATTTGCGTGACTTTTCTAAGCCATTGCTGCAGCTTGAAGCGATCCAGGAAGTTTCAGCCTGAAGATAGGCTATTCTCGTTATCTTCAGTCACCTCACCTGCAGTATGTGCTCTGAATCTTGAATGCTCAGTAATTGTGCATCTCACCTCTTTTGTTCTTGCTCTTGTTTTCAAGTATTCATCAAAGAATTAGTGTTGATAAGTCCTGCTGCTAGATAAAGTTATCAAAGACTGAAGTTAACAGTTTTGAGTATGGTATAAAAAATGCTGTCAAGTTTTTTGTGGCTGAATGTATTTGTAAATGGATCTTTGTTTTGAAAATGGAGGTTGCAATGTGTAACCAGTGCAAAGTTCTGCTGAGAGCAAGAATGTTATAGACAGAGAGAGAGAGAGAGACAGAGAGAGACAGAGAGGGAGAGAGAGATTTTACCATCTAGGAAGATCCGTTGCATTAAAATCCAAACTAAAGCACAGCCAGGTTTGAGAACTTCTCTTTCTCTGGTGAAGTGCTGAGGTTTGGTCCTACTGAAGTTGGTGAGAATGAAGATTTTGTTGCCTTGTGCAGGGTCATCCAAGAAGCACTGTGTTTTTTGTGTTGACCTTTCTTCTAAAACTGTTCTTTTCTTTTGCTAGGCTGAAGAACAAGCAGTTGGACGAGACGGTGAGTCCATATAAATTTGTCTTCAGACAACTCCCTTTAACTAAGTTTTGAAATTCTTCCTTTCCACTGTGTGAATGGTAGATGGGAGATCAGACTTTGGTACAGGACGGTCTAAAGGCGGAGGCATTTATGCAAATGGGCAGTAAGTAGTTCAATCTAAAGCTAGTCTGGGCACTGAAATATCGAGGCTCTTTGCACAGTTTTGAAAGAATAGTTAAAAGACAGGTTGATGCCGTACCAATTCAGAACTTATCTGTAATGCTCTTTCCTTTTTGTTTACTTCAGAGGAAAACCAAAGAAAGGAAGAGGTGCACCACGGGACGTAAAGAGAATCAGGCCATCAGCTGACCCCGATTTTGATTATGATGATGATCCTGATTTGACGCTGTGAAATTTCTTGCAACAGTTTCCTTGCCTTCTACATTTTTTTTGGTTCTCTTTGCCAACCAATATTCGTTCTTGGTTTTCTGTCCGAGCAAAACAGGCACGTTGCAAGTTGTAATGCATTGATGTAATGTGAGGCATGATCCTTGTAAATCTTTTTGGTTAAACATTGTTGTTTCTGTGAAAATGGCTATATCGATCTTCCTCCCGTCTCTCGCGGGCGCCCGCGAGAGATGCATCAGCCATTGCTCTGCTCGTTCTGTATTAAGGGCAGCCTCGCTCTTTTGAAATGTATCGAGGGACGATAATGTTGATGGGCATGGACTGAGCGACCACAGGGGGGCGAGAATTTATGAAACTCCCAAAACGGCGCCGTTTGGAGAGTATTAGACGACAAAAACGAGGTCGTTTATCTGCGGTTTCCCATGTCTTCTCCTCCTCCTCTGCCCGCTGGCAGCACCGTTTTGCTATCCCAGAAGTCTATGCAAAGCTTCCTGGCGTCGGTCGCGCCTCCCGATTCCGGCGTCCCGAGCCAAGCCGCGTGTTATCAGCTTGGTTCCATCGCGCAGTCATGAACTTGTTGGTAATGTTCAAGAGACTGACATGATATTATTGAACTATTGATTGGCAGACCATTTCCAACCCAATGGCTCTTTGTTAATCTTTCTTGGTCTGGCGCTCTGCTATACTGACCCTATCCCTCCCTTCCCTTTTTTCTTGAAAATTAGAGCAAGATTAAGATGCAGAAGAAGGAGCCCGACAAACCACCCGAAATTCCGGTCTTCTGGGTCGAAACCTCTGATTCTGTCTCTCGCTACTTCCAGTTTGAACCCGACGGTCAACTCTCCGTGAGTCGTCTTCTTCTGTTTTTTTTTTTATTTTTAATTCTCTGTTAGGCAATTTTATGAACACTTTGCAAGCGCCTAGTTGTTTGAGCTTCGCAAACTAAAGTAAATTGTGGCTTTTGTCTATCTATGCCCATTTAAAGACATTTGGGCTAGAAAGGCAAGTGGGTTTGCAACTTTAAATGTAATTGTCTTAAGAACCTTGCCAAATCCCTGAAATTTGCTCATTCGAGTTTCACCTCCTCGCCTCGGTCAATAGTGGCTGATTGTGTTTTTCATGCTTGTTTGTTTTGGTCTCTTTCTTTTGGTATGGCCCCAAAATTATGATGGTAATAGGTCAAGATAATTGATGATTCGAGACGAATGCTTCAGAGGATGGTCGAATCTTTTCAGAGCAAATTTTTTCCTTCAGGATATCCATATAGGTTAGTGATTTGATCAACCCTGTTGGAAGTGCAAGCTTGATTGCAGAATCACATGGCGGAAAGTAGATAGCAGCCTTCCTGTGAATAACTTTGGGTTCTTTTTTGCAGTGTGAATGAGGGATATCTTAGATACACACAGTTTCGAGCGTTGCAACACTGTTCCAGTGCAGCACTAGCTGTACTATCAACTCAGGTCTTCTTCTGACACCCATAAATCATCTCAGATATGGGATGATTAACAAGTTAATATGATGCTTTATTATTTTCATTCTTGTCATGGACTTGCAACCAAATGTAGACGTCATTCCTCTATTTTCTTACTGCTCTGCAGTCACTGCTATTTGCTGCAGGCTTGCGACCTACGCCTGCACAAGCAACAGCTGTGAGTTGGGTAAGTTTTCCTTTTTCAGGTGGTTTACAATGCTCATTCATTACAGCATTTGTTACAAGATCTTGTTGTGATAAGCAGATATTGAAGGATGGGATGCAGCACGTGGGAAAACTCATATGCAGCAATCTGGGTGCTAGAATGGATTCAGAGCCAAAACGTTGGAGAATACTAGGTTTCCTTCTTGTCTCTGATTCTCTAGAAGACTAGAACTGGTTTTTCACTTATACGTGGACACTTTCCACTTTATTTGTACTGTAGTTGGCTAGGTGTGATTTATCAAATTTACAAGGTCTCTTAACTAGGATCTTCCATTGTTGCAGCTGATGTGCTTTATGACTTGGGCACTGGTTTAGAAGTTCTATCTCCCTTATGTCCACACCTTTTTCTTGAGGTGGCTGGCCTTGGAAATTTCGCAAAGGTATCTTTCTGGTTAGGAGAGTGTATTATGGAACCTGTTAGGATTCATTTTCCCTTCTTCATTTTTCTTGGAAATTATCCCTTGGTCACTCTTCTTTTTATCTCTTTGCTTTGCTCTGGATCTATGTTGTTGCTTGTTGCCTGTACCTATATGTGATTTCCTTTCTTTTTACCCGAATCTTATAGGGTATGGCAGTTGTCGCGGCAAGGGCAACAAGATTACCAATATATTCATCATTTGCTAAAGAAGGCAATTTAAGTGACCTATTTGCAAAAGGAGAGGCCATCTCAACACTTTTCAACGTTGTTGGGTTGGGAATAGGAATTCAATTGGCATCTACTATTTGTTCATCCATGCAAGGAAAGGTATATATGGTGCATCATCACTATCTAAGACAGCTTTTTTTTTTTTTTCTTTTTCTTCTTCCTCTTTGTAAGAAATCATTTTTTGTATGCATGTTCTTGACAAATCAAGTATAGCAAGTAGACCTTTACTGAGGTTTATTTTGTTTTGTTAAGCATTTGCCTGTTCTTATGGCCTGAGTAGCTTTTTAGCTGGTTGTGAATGTTATATCAGCCCCTAATATTTGAATTAATGCAGGAGACTGAAATGCACTTTTAATTTTCTGGGGAGTTATGTTATATATCTGCTTCTAAATCTGCTCATTTGTTTTGTTTCATATCTTTCAACCTTTTTTAAAGAGTGGCCACACATACACACACAACTTCTTACTCCCTATTTGATTACAAGCAATTTCTTGCTTCCATTTGTAAATTCCTTCTTGCAGTTGGTTGTTGGGCCTCTCCTTTCAGTTGTACATGTATATAGTGTCGCTGAAGAGATGCGAGCTGCTCCTGTCAATACTTTGAATCCACAGAGGACTGCAATGGTTGTGGCTGATTTTGTTAAGGTTTGGTTCTGCCTATTCCAGTATCTCTGCAGTTCACTTCATTTCTTTCTGGTTGATGTCTTAGGCTGATACACACTTCAGACAGGCAAAATATCCAGCCCCGCTGATCTAAGATACAGTGAAGATCTCATGTTTCCCGGGAGACTCATAGAAGATGCTGGCAGCGTGAAAGTGGGGCGGCCTTTTCACAAAGCTTTTAAGCCTTCAAAACTTCATGAGTTGAAAAATATATTTCCCAACGAAAAGTTTCTTTTAACCTGTGGGAACAAGTGGACTGACATGGTATTGGAGCAAAACGCTTCAGGCAAAGACGCATTGAGGGGATGGCTGGTAGCTGCATATGCTGCAACCATGGATAAGTCTTCCCCCGAGTTCAGAGTCCTACAAGATGCCTATGAGAAAATGAATAGCATATTTGAACCATTTCTGTCTGAACTCCAGGCCAAAGGCTGGCATACAGATCGTTTTCTAGATGGTGCGGGAAGCCGTTTTGCATGGTAGCGTCTCGGTAAAACAGTCTTCGAAGATAGGGAGCTTGAGCAAGGTAGCGGTTGAGCCAGCACCTACCCCATTGATCTCACTCCTACAGTCCCATTTCACTTGATATTGATCTGTCATACCGTTAAAACTGCTTATGAAGTCGCTTGGGGCGGGTACCACTGTAGATATAAAAGAATACTCCTGACCAAATTGCTCGTGCGATTGACCTCTGAGCAATTTAATTATGGAGCTTGATTAGGGGAAAACCAAAACTTTGGATAACAAATTTAAATACAAAATAAATGTCAGCGGGTCATGATTATCAGTTGTATAATAATAACTAATAGGTCTGATATTTATTTTATATATTTTTAATGTATCTTTTCAAGTTTTTTAAAGTAATTATATGCTAATAAATTGCACCGCTTGTAGGAACGGGTATTTGGATGAAACTCTCCCACGCTTGTGAACATAATTATGCAGCGGTCGGGGACTGATGAAGGTGAGTATAGGCAGTAGAGGTCGGCAAATCACCTTGAGTTGGTGAGTTGGAATGCAACAAACAGAGCACAGAATAAAGAAACGTTTTGTACAATGGGAGCAAATGATTGTTTTGTTGATCAGACGAATCATAATCTTGACCCTCGCGGCCTCCCTATCGGGAGTCCAAAGAAATTTGAATAACGAATTCATTTTTGTTGTAAAACTCAATGCTTTCAACTTTTACGGGAGACCTGGGAGTCGAGAGTGGAAGCGGTAGCCCCTTTGTCAAGTTTCAGTTCAACCACAAAAGGGAAATTAGCAGCCAGCTGGTATGAATTCCCCATGGTTCTAAATTAGAATGCCAATTGAACGTCATTGCTGACCCAACCCTAATACCTAACGGAGTACACTCAACTAATGAGAAATATTTTACACCCACTCCCCCCTTGCCAGAAGGCTAATTATTTGACTACTAGCGGTTTACCGTACTCATATCTTTTTAGCGCATCGGACAGGACAACGTGGAACAAAATTATGAATCTTCCGTCGTTTCTAGGATAGTTCACCGTAAACCTCGCAATCTTTTCTTTTTTTTCTTTTTTTTTTCATTTCTTTCTCTCTCTCTCTCTCCCTCTCTCTGTTTTTTTTTTTTTAGCGCCAGAAAAAAAGTCATTAAAGTGCCTAACTTAAATGGGAACAAAATTAGTAAGAGTTGTTTCAAGTTGCTGTACAAGAACACTGGTTCGATAGATTACAATGGGACCACAACTTCAATGAAACTTTAAAATAGGAAAATTGATATAATAATTATGTAGATGAGCCACACTACATGGATAAACCAGAAACTGTTTACAGTCAAGGATGAAATATATATATATATATATATATATATATATATATTAAAATAAAATTTAATTGTCTATTTCCTATGTATATTTGTCGTATTTTGGAAGTGGGGGTGTAATTTACCCATAATAAGTGTCAAATAAACATGCTACAACGTTTATTTCTCACGCGTACTTTTTTTACTTGGTGTGTTAGCTAGAATTTCTCGATCGGGCATGGTCAACAACGGTGAAAATGCATGTTGGATCTCTCTCTCTCTCTCTCTCTCTCTGGGGTCTGTAAAAACGTTTTTCTGATGAAAACAATCTGACTAATCAAAACAAAAGGGAGTAGCAAAATTCTTTAACGAGTGGTATACGAATCACTGATATATGCAGATCCCAGGTATGCACACCACCAATTTCCGTCCTTTTGGGCGCATGATTGTACAAATGTCGTATCGTTCATGCCATTTCCTTCACATGGACGGCTTAATTATATATGTGGCAGCCCGGGTATGACGGACCCGCCTTTGCGGGCTTTGTCCCGTTGAAAGCCTTCAGAAGGCTCTTCTGTTTTTTACCCCATGAAGAAGACGGTATAGGTTAGTTATCAAATCACCCTAACAAAGACAAAGACAAAGGGTTTCCTTCTTGTCCTGGCCTACATTCTAAATTCTAATTCAACTTGGTGCCATTTTCTTTCTTGTTTAATTTGTATACTTTGAATTCAGTCTTATAATGTTCATTTTTAAGTGACGTTTTAGCAGTTGAATTCTACGATCTCGAATTGGGAATTCAAGCTCACTTCTTTTTAAAGGATAAATATGAATTGTTTCATAGGCGGCTCACCCAAATTTCTAAGCTGAACAATATTATTTCACTGACCCCAGATATTGTAATTTCTAACCTTAAGGCTTACTCTTGCGGCAATTTCATTTTTTACGAAATTCTATTTCTGCCTCCTTCGTGCAGTGGGAAGTCGGAAGCTTAATTAACTTGTCATTCAGTGAGAGAGGTAAAAAAAAAGAGAGAGAGAGAGAAAAGAAAACATATGTAGAATTCAGATTTAGTTAATGAGATGGGGCGGAAGCCTTAAGCATATCAACCTTAGAATTAAGGCGTTTTTTTTTGGGGGGGGGGAGGGAAGGACGAATGAAAAACAATGATCGAGGCATTAAAATATCACTAAAGGGTGTGCATATTATTATTCCGTACCTTTAAGAAAGGTTCGAGACGTGTTTTTGGACAAGAGAAAAATCAAATATTTAGATGGTAAAAAGGATAGAAAACTCTGCAAAAGAGGGAAGAAAAAAAAAAAAAAAAACAATCTTTAGAAACCTTGAAAAATGAACGCATCGGGCAGGGCAACGCGCGGAACAAAATCGACGAGCCTCCAGACTAGAAGTTTGCATGGAATGAGATCATTTGAATGAGAACAAGACAATCTTTAGTCACCATCGGGGAAAAATCACGTTACCCTTACGTTTTCCACGAATATTTAGACAAGCTAAAGGATGATATATGCTTGGCCCTTTAATTTTCAGGGAGCTACATCCATAGTAGATGAGGCCATGGAGTGTGTGGATTTGACTGAATCGTATATATCTATATATTTTTTATTTTTATTTTTATTTTTCTAAACCAATATGTCTATCAATTGCTTGTTGGTTTATGACTGTCGACTCCATTGTAAACTGCGTCATGTAAGCTGATTAATAAATACTTACATTTTATTTATAACGTGGCACCCACCCATTCCCAAGTTTACGTAAGAAGATGAAGGCCATCGCATCCCTTTAAGTAGAGACTCGAGATCTTGCTCATGGTAGTTCGGACTCAATCATCCGCATAGAGAGAGCACTAAGAAGTAATTATCAAATTTCTTTTTTTTATTTTTATTTTTTTTAAAAAAAAAAAAAAAGAGAAAAGAAAAAGAAATGAGTTGGTGGGTAGCTGATTGATCACGTAGATTAATTTAGTCCAGATTTATGACATAGACGATGAGCACGAGTCAAACAAAGGTTTCTTCTTTCACGGTTAATAATTAATTAATTAAAGCAGCCATTGAACACGAGCATGGAATTGTTTTACTTAAACGGCAAACTAAAGAGAAACAGTGGAATTAATTAGACAATAAAACACAAAGAACGATTTGGGATAGATTTTAATTGCTTTATGTTAGTGTCATACGCCCGTCGCTATTGGTGGCGGCATCTTGCAACTTTCTAGCTAAAGACGGGAAGTATCTGTACAAATAATTTTTATGATCATAACACACACACACACACACACACACACACACACACACAGAGATAAATGCTTGAAATCATGCCTGAAAGAAGGCTATGCACATCTAAATTCCCGTCATTTCCTTTCGTTAAATCACTTGACATGGGAAGCTATGAATTTTTAAGCCGAACTAAATGTTATTTTTGTTAACAATTTTCAAACACATCGTTTATTAAATATGCGAAATTGTTCTTGGTAAGTGGACTTGCGGGCGAACTTTAAAAAAATGAAGACTTGGGACTGTTTGTTCCGATAAAATATATATTTTTTAATCGTTTATATATTTTTATACTTAATAACTTAAACAAATATAATTATAAATTAATAAAAATAATAATCTTTTAAAAATTAACTTTCGACTCAAAACAAACAAAATTATTTTTTATTATGTAGTGACAAGTAAGGAGAAGAGAAAACAAAAGTTAGAGAAAACAAAAAATCACCATCAAATTACAGTTAGTTTTGTTAACAACCGGTTGACTCTATAATTACTTTCATCAGTTATTAATCACATGTCAATTTCTTCACTGTGTAGATCAATTTTTTATTATTATTATTTAGTATCAAAATATACTTTTTTTACTTATTAAGAGTTAGTCAATAATTTATTTTCACATTTTAATTTATGATAATAATAAATTTGTATCAAGACTCTCAGTACTATCATTTTAATTTTATGTAACGACAACTAAATTTAGGTGATTATTCATTGTTCAATCCTCGTTTAGGCCAAAATTGGAAAAATGTCAATTAGGAAGTTTGTTTGCATTTATACTTATTTTATTTTTCTTGACGATGATATCTCCATTTCTTAACATTGAAAAAAAAAAATTGTAAAAATGAATAGTTATCAAGCTGAATCTTATTGGTCGAACTTGTTTGTCAAGCTCACAAAAAATTATAATTTAGAGGGCCTCATCTTGACTATTGATGTCAACAATAGTATTATTGGTGCTCCGATTTTATTGACTCCAGCTAGTGGCGTTGATGAGGCTGTAACTGCTGCCACTCTCTCTCTTTTTATAAAAGAGAAGAAAGAATCAATAATAATAATAATAATAATAATAATAGTAATAATAATAATAAAAGAGACCTACCATAATATAAATTTTAGTTTATTAAATTAAACTTACATTCTTGATGATTGATTTTTAAATTTATTTTAATAATTTAAGTTAAAGATTGTACTAAAAAGAACTCTACTCTTTAAAAGTTTTATTTATTAAAAACCTTATGTAGCTTATATTCAAAAATATTGAAATAATTATTCTGTTTTTTTCAAATTTAATAATACCAAAAAGGATTATTTGTATTATTTCATAAAAATTCACAATATTTTTATAAAGAAAAATATTATTTGACAATACAGTTAAAAAATAAAAAATAATTTATTTTTTATTAAAAAAATAATAAATATTTTTTATATAAATAAATTATTTGTTAACAAATAAAAATTTTGTGTACCTAATTGAGTTTTAAATTTATTTTAATAATTTAAGTTAAAGATTGCACTAAAAAAGAATCCTACTTTTTCAAAACTCATTCGTTGAGTTTTATATATTAAAAGCCTTATGCGACATATGTTGAAAAATATCGAAATAATTATCCTTTTTTTTATTTTTTTCAAATATAATAGTACTTAAGAGAATTATTTGTATTATTTTATAAAGATTCACAATTTTTTTATAAATATACTAAATAAAGAAAAATTATTATTTGACATAACTAAATAATAAAAAATAATTCATCTATTTTTTTAAAAAAATATTGATAAATATTTTTTAAAATAAATAAATTATTTTTTAACAAATCAACGGACTCTAACAAGAGAAATCTTTGTACCTAATTAATAACATCACTAATTGGATAACAATCATGGGGGGGCTAGCCAATGTCTTGACCACCTGTCACTTGTACTCTTCAAAATGAATTGTATTTCAAGCAGACATTAGTTTCAAATTGGTAACCAGCGGTTTCTCACGGAGTTGACACCAAAGCCAGGAAAATTTTGACGTTCTTTGGAGGTTTGAACTCAAGGGTTAGCGGCATCAACAGTGGAGTTTTAGGTAATAGTCAATTAATGGCTTAAAACGAGAAAGTCCACAAACAGGTTAAAAGTTGGAAAATTCACATGGTCCAGACACAGCACAACTCTTGCATAATCTATGATCTAATAAATTATTTTTTTTTAATGGGTAAAAATAAAATTAAAAAAATGAAATTAATGAAAGTTTTATTCACTTTCAAAAATAAAATTATAATATTATAGGCATAATTCTTACGATATTCTCATTAGTTGGAGGATAAGAATCATAGTGCAATTATTGGGCACTTTTAAACACGATAGATTATGGATCGCGCCGGGTATGCAGGGGCAGCTCTTAACGTCAAAGTTGGCAAGCCGGTTGCAGCTGGAAGCCTGGGACCTTTTTGTTCGGGGATGACCAAAAGTCACTGGGGTTTTGACTAAATTGTCGATCGCATAAAAGCTCGCCCGCTGGGTTATGTGGACGCTAATGCATGGACGGAAATCTCTTTTGGCAGAAAGCGTTCGTGTAATTCAATAGTACAATCACAGAAGTTAATTTTATATACTAAATTATATGTATATTCATTAAAAGTATTATGTATATATATATATATATATATATATAATTTTTTGGTTATCAGTGCGGAGTCTGAATATTAAATTGAGAATAAGAACCCGACGACATTATAACTAGACATGGCTGGCTGGGAGTGAATTAAAAAGAAACAATGCAAGCAAGTAGAAGTAGGTAGGCCCGAAAGCAACATTTCGGGCTTACTTGACACGCCGTAAGGTGCTCAGCCACTTTCTCTGACTACCGACCACTAATTGCGTCGAATTTTAGAGCAGTGCCGGAGCGCTTCCAATCAATCATATGTCAAACTTGGATCAAATAGTTGACTCGACACGTGCGGTTATGGTTCTCCCTGTAATGAAAAAAAAAAAAAAAAAACACAATATGGGGTACGGCTATTGGACTCCAATTTGGATACCGATTCCAATATAAAATTAATTTATTTGACTCAATATGTATGTCAATGATTGCCTTAGCTAGATCGATTTTTAATTATTTTTTTATTTTAAATAAATAAATTTACCTGACCTATTTGGATTCGCTGGACAGATTTTTTAAAAAATTTTTGTTTTGAGGATAGATAGAGAACAAGAATATATAATCTCAAAAAAAAAAAAAAAAGAGGAGGAGTAAATTTTGTAAATTCCAAAAATCTCACCCGTAGAAACAAAGATTAATGAGCAATTAATTAAAAGATGAACAAAAGAGAAGGAATATCCAAAGTCATATGCTACGAGAAAATCCCCATCTCTCGTTCCCACGTTTTCTCCAATTTCTCTGATTCTTATCGGAACATCAACATGTACTCTCTCCTCCTCCGTTTAACTTTTTTTGATTAATTCGTTGGGTATCGTTTTGGCTCCCTTCGCTGGCTTTTGCTGTACTACCTTTGTGTTCGTCCTGCGTCTCTCTGTCACAACAAGAAATCAAGAAAGTATGGAAACAGCGCGCCGCTTGAAGCGTTCCATGCTGCCGCCTAGCCTCGACCAGGTCCCCAAAACGACGACAAAGCGTACAAATCCAGTTCTACCGGATGGACGGACCTGTACGGGTCTTCAAAAAATCGGCTGGGTCAACTGAATTTTTCCGATTCGCCTGTCCAAGTTGGGTTTTTTACCAACCCGGCCCCGATTTAGTGACCGGTTAGCTCGGTCCGACCGACTGGGTCGGGCCAGGTTTAATCGCACTGCTTTTCTCTTACTCTGCTCGTGTGTTTTCTTTTAATATTCCTTTTAAATATATAAAAAATGGGCAAAACTTGTAAGTTCGGGAGGGCAAAACTTGGGCCGACCTTTTTTTTTTTTTTTTTTTGGAAAAGGTTAGATCGGTTTTTTTTCTTTTTTTAATTATTTTTTAAAAAGGGATAGATTAGGTTTTTTAATTTTTATATATTTTGATTAAAAAATTATTAAATTATGAGATATATAATCGCGATAATCTTTGATATCCCCGTAAGCCTTTTAACTAGGTATAGACAAGTTCTATCTTAGGTATATTATGGGAATAACGACACCATTAAAACTTACTAGTTAAGCTAATCACAATCAATCGGGTCGAACTTGGTTGACATAACAGTAAAGTTCCTAGAGATGTTGGCATTAGAATCTCAATTTCCCGGTATTCTAAATAATAATAATAATAATAATAATAATAAAGTAACTTTAATTCTGAAGCACTAAAAAAAAAAATAATAATAATAATAAAAGGTTAACATTCACACGAGATTAGATTAAGCCCCATGGGCGTGACCACTTTAGAAAGGAAAGTACCGGAAATGATTAGTAAAGTGTGTTTTCCTGGATATTTTATCAAATTAAAGGGAAGTCAGTGTTGAAGCCAGTTAAAAGCTAGCATCCACAAGAGATTAGTTACCAAAAAGAATTTTACCACTGACGGAGTGGTATCAAACTCCTGTTGAAATTAGCAAAGCGTCTTCAATCTGACCAAGTTAAAATTTCTTTCATATTGTAAACAAAAGTACAGGAAAGCCAGTGCAGAAGAAAGTTAAAGCTCGGTCCACGATTCATAACATGTGCCCTTCTGTCCACGTTTTTTTTTTTTTTTTTATCTTTGTGCTTTTGAATATATACTGCCAATCATCAATGCACACAACGACCAATTGAAAGAGACAGGTAGACAGAGAGATTTGGTGAATACTGTAGGCGGATATTACCTTTTGACAAATTGATTTGCACAGTTTGGACCTTTTTGGTGCAAGGGATCAGCACGCCACCGTCATCATTTTTTATAAAAGCTGCTCTTGGCCTCAACTTTGTTCTGTGCCTCTTTTAAGTCTCCTTTCATTTTCCTATAAAAGCACTCTCATAATTTTCTACAATTGGGAAGCAAAAAACATGGGGAGAGCTCCGTGCTGTGATAAGATGGGATTGAAGAAGGGTCCGTGGGCTCCAGAAGAAGATCAGATACTCATCAATCACATCCAATTATATGGCCATGGCAATTGGCGGGCACTTCCAAAACAAGCTGGTAAACTTCATGTCACTTTGTAGGCATAGATCGGCCCTTTCCAGCAACAATTTGGTGCTTGCTATCGGATCGAGCTTCTGTTTTGTGATAGTTTAAATTTTGCGAGTGAATTGATTGGAATATATAGGAGCAAGAAGCAGAGTTAGCATCGTTGGTTTTCAAGCTTATTATAAGGGGTTTTTTCCTTCCTTTTCTTTCCTCAGGTTTGTCGAGGTGCGGGAAGAGCTGCCGGCTGCGATGGATAAACTACCTGAGGCCGGACATTAAGCGAGGAAATTTCACCAGAGAAGAGGAAGATAATATAATCAAATTGCACGAGATGCTTGGGAATAAGTACGTATTTTGATATCCTATTTTTCAGTTTATGAACGTATCGGATGCATCACACAGTAAGTAAAGTAGGCATTTTCCATGAATTGGCAGAAAAATGGCATTTGTAATACACGATTGTAGAATGATCTCAAGAGAAGCCTCCACTAACAGTCTAAATGCAACATACTACACCCCTCCTGCTCGAACAGTAACTGCAAGGGACCGTACTAGCCAGGAGAGGTGTGGCTTGTCATTTTCATTGCATAAAGGACCTTCCCAGTGCAGGGGTTTCTACACTGTAGCAGCACATGAAGGAGTGTGGTTAAAAAAAATCTAAAAAAAAAAAACATGCAGGACTAAAAAGATTCTCGTCTAGGATCACGTTTTCAACACTAGAACGCACGTCTTTCAAGCTTTAAATTCAGAGCTTCCTTACCAGATACCCTTAGGTTATATATCACCATCGCCATCATTCACGTGACTACAGAGAACCTGATGCTATGTTTCTTCAAAATCTGTAAATCAAGCCTGATCAATACCACCCCGGCTATCACATTATCTTACATGATTTCCCCTTTTATTTTTTCGGTTGACTTCAGGTGGTCAGCAATTGCAGCAAGATTACCGGGACGAACAGATAATGAGATTAAAAACGTGTGGCACACTCATCTAAAGAAAAGAATCAAGCAAAACCATGCTGCCCCCGAAGTTAAAATACACCGCATCGATGCCTCCAAGTTTAGTCAGGAATCCAAAACAGAACTCGAATCTCCAAAAATTTCAAATCCTGAAGGATCTGAGGGCTCAGAATGCAGACCAATTTCGCCACAACGATGTTCAAGTGACATTTCCTCCGCGATCACCGAGGATAGCAATGGCAATAACGTGTCCGCGAAGGTCGAGCAATTGGATCATTTCCCGGAAATGGATGATAAATTTTGGACAGATTGGAATGATTTTCCAGCAGTTGGCACCGACACACTAATACAATATCCATTATCTCCAATAATTAATTCTTCAGAACTGCTCCATGGAAATAATTCAAACATGCATGATAGCATGGGCTTTTGGCATAGCCTACTCATAGAAGCAGGGGAATTACCAGGATTATTGTAAATCTGCTCAGTATGGTACTATACATAGTTGGATGTAGCTTCCGGCCCCCCCACCCTCCCAAAACACACACACACACACACACACACAACACAATTTGGTTGCAAAGATGGCAATGGCAAAGAATTATTGCTGTCTAATTTAGTTGAAGTTTTACCAGAGACCACGATGCTCAACTTGGCCAAATTGTCCAATTTGTCAACCTTTGCTTGTCAATGTATGATGCATTTTTTGTTTTCGAGTCGGGAAAAGTTGAATGAAAAAATAAAATCTGTACTATGATCACGACAGCACTCCTGCAACTGGACAAAGAAAATTAATACTCTTTAACTTGAATAATACTCTTAAGCAACCCTCTTTCCAACCAGACTACCATCTTTGCCTGCCACTTGAGTTTCACGGTACTCCTCAAATTTATCAGCAAAGAGACTATCTCGCATGTGCCTCTTGTGAGTCACTTCACATTGTTCCCTTCTTACAAGACAATACTAAGAATTATTGAATCGTGACTGAGACGTTAATATACTACATGTATACAGAAGAGTAATTTGGTTGATGAATTGCAATTTTAAATTCACTTCTACTTTATTTTTGCAGGTAGAAATGGTACTTCAGCTTGAAACGAATTTTATGGACTTTAAAGTCCTCCAATGTCAACAAAAAAAAAAAAAACAAAAAACAAAAAACAAAAATCTTACGTTTTTATCGATTTAAAGAAAAAAAAAAGTTTTTTCCGCAAAATAATGATTCGAAACACGGGCCTTTGTTTTTGAGAAATTAGCTATGAGCCGGACTGTGGGTTCGTATAAACCAATGTGAGTGAGCAACACGGAATCATATTTTGATTTTATGTTTGGCCGGTCAGCCTAGCCGAAGCCGAATCGCATGGCATAAAACACCAAACGTCATCGTTTCCGCCACCAGACGGCGCCTTTTGGCAAATTGTAATTTGCAAATCGTATTTAAAGTTAAGCCTTAGCCCCCCGCTAATCGTAATTTGCAAATGTAACGGGTTTCTAATTCTGCAAGTAACCCTCTCCGGTTGGCTTTGAAACAACCGCATTAGGTATGCGTTTGGTTTTGTTTTGTTTATCATTTTACCAAACCTAAATCTTGGATGTCTGGTCTTGGAATTTGCCGCTTCTTGGACGCTGTCCCCTCTAACAGATTTGAAGCTCGGATGTAATGGCTTTCTTTAGCTTTTTTTTTTTTTCTCGTGGTGGTTCGGTGAGTTGGGAGGGCGAGTTTTTATAAGACAGGAGACCAGTCCCTCCGACCCAAAAATTTTGGAATCGGTTGAAGATCCTGTCTAGCCGGAGAGTTAAAATAACTGGCTTCAGAAGCAATGGACCGGCCGGTCGAACCGTTATCAGTTTCTGAGTCTGATTCCCAGTGCGAAAAATAATTTTTTTTTTTTAAAAAAGCGAACGGCGTCGTTTTTTTTCATCAAACCTTAAACAAAACCCTCCGGTTTTCACCCATCCTCCTTCCCAAAACAATCGCAAACCCAAATTGTCTCAACTCAACTGGTGTCTCTTTTTTCTTTCCTTTCCTTTCGCCGGCGGGG